>CAJNJA010041586.1:346-58070 GCA_905231915.1 Symbiodinium necroappetens | reverse complement strand
AGGGGCAGCAGCAGGGCAGCAGCAGGGGCAGGATTTATTTTACGGGCGATGATCGGGAGTGCAATTAAGAAATGTACACCAGACTCTCGGGAGGGAATTATATTTCTTATTCGACCTGTTCTGTTAAGAAAGTTCCCAGACCCTGGAACAGCAACGTAGTTTTCTTAACATAAAGTTTGCCCGTAGGGTTTAGGGTTTTAGGGTTTACTGTTTAGGGTTTAGGGTCGCTTTTAGGGTTCCTTTACGGGGATCAATAGGGGTTTAGGGTTTAGGGTTAAGGGTTTTAGGGACTTTCCGAAAATTGGGGGTACCTTCTATTTTGGGGTCCTTGTAATAAGGATCCTACTATTTAGGGTACTAGGGTCCCCGATTATCGGAAACTCCCATATTGCTAAGCAATGTCGGGGGCTGTAGAAGGGGTAAAAAAAATAGATGAACTTATGTACCGCTGCAAGACGTCGAGAGTCTAGATGCCTTTCTAGTACGAAGGGTTCATGACCAGTACCTCCTTGCACAGATAAACCCGAAACCCTAAATCCTAAACCTCTAAACCCTAAACCACTGTTGTCAATAGAGTTTGAGCGACTGGAGGCAGAGAGCTTACTTAGATATACGAGTCATTCACGAGAACGGACGAAGGAGGCTTACAGCCCTTTTAGGCTTTGGGGTAGCGACTGGCCCACAGTGTACCGTTCTGCGTGGTCCTGCCATAGAAACCTGAATAATCAATCAATTAATCTAGGGCCGTAGGGTTCCTTGTCAGTATCATTACACCAAAATGTACCCCAGAACTTCTACTAGTGCAGGCCAGTATATTCATCCTACGCCTTGCGGTAGAGTCCTACAACACATCATCATCTTGTTCTTCATCGTTATCATCCTTAGCATCATTTTCAGTATTACATAGTTTTATTACTACCACACTATCATTATGATTTCTGATACCATCGCCAAGCTTATCATTCTTCCTATCGACACCAGGGCTTCCTTTCCCCAAAAACCGGCTCCTGTGTGACGTGCAACACACGGAGGTGCGACGGAATGAAGATCATTCCCTCCTCTGAGGGTTGTCGGGTTTCGGGTTTCTGTGGTGCATGCATAGATTGTTCATTCCCTCGTCTTGAAGGTTTATAGGCAACCCATGGTTGCTGGGGTGAATGCACAGATTGAGGATTCTGAGTTTTGGGCCTCTGTGCTTGTGGATAGAGCTTTAGAGGCTTGGGTTCAGCGTGCGGCTTTCGGGCCTTTGTGTCTTGGCTTGGGCTACTGTTGTGTGCAGGAGCCTTCGACTAGTCGGCGTCGTGGGACCCGCGCCAGGACGCACAACGTCGAGCAATGTTCTACCCACTTGTTTACCAAACATAACCCCAAGTACGACCTCGGACAGAGGCACAGCCACTTCGGAATTGTAGATTCCAAATGATTCTAGCAAAGCCCTGGAACCGTTTGTGGTGTTGGGTTGCTGGGAAACACACAAGCACTGCTAGGGCGCACAATACCTTCATCCTCAGTTGAGGGCACAACATAACACCCATCAACCTCCGTATAAAACTCCTATTCAACATGCAAAAGCCCTTGTAACCCTAAAGAATGGAAGCTGCGGCTTTCGCTGGAGTGCCCGGCAAGGTCCTGCGGGAAGACTACGTGCCCCAGAAACCTGTGCTGGGTTACGGGATTTGCGGGGGGTGTTTAGGGTTCGTTTGAGGGTACTGCAGGGGTCCTATACTAAGGGAGCTACGGTCTTTGGTTTTCTGGTTTTGGGGTCTCGGTTCGGAGGTTTGGGATGCTAGGGCTTTACAGCGACGGGAAGTTTTTCTGGAGGTATCTTGCAGCTGAGAGCACCCATGGCTAGATTCTTACAGCGTTCGGTTGCCAAGTGTTTAAACTCTCTTCAAGAAGCATGCAACACCAAACATCTTAAAGCATAAACCCAAAAATACCCTGAACTGTCAACCCCTGCAAAACTAGATTTACACCCCGAAGCTCTAAGTACAGAAATCCCCTCAACCTAGAACTCCAAGTAAAACGACCCTAACCACCCTGAGCTCTCAATCCTAAAACCGACACCCTGAACCCTTAAACCAAAACCCTAAACTTTGACCCTAAACCCTAAACGCCTAAACCCGAAAGAACCCTAAACGCGTAAACCCGCAAGAACCCTCAAGAACCCTGAACCAAACCTTAAAACCCTAAACCCTAAACCCTAAAACCCTAAAGCCCCGAAAGCTTGCTCCTTCCAGGCGGCCTTAGCAGCGTGGCCTTCCCCGAGCCGTGGGGCTCCGTAACGGCAACCAGTTGGCCCTGAGAGACCGAGACCTCCACGTTGAGGAAACTACACTTTAGGGTTTCAGGGTTTCAGGGTTTTAGGGTTTTAGGGTTTAGGGTTTTAGGGTTTTCAGGTTTTAGGGTTTCAGGGTTTCAGGGTTTTAGTGTTTTAGGGTTTAGGGTTTTAGGGTTTTCAGGTTTTAGGGTTTCAGGGTTTTAGGGTTTTCAGGGTTTTAGGGCTTTAGGGTTTTAGGCCTCCAAGTCGAGAGGTTAGGGTTTAGGGTTTGAGGGTCCCATTTAGGGTTCCTTTAAAGGGATCTATAGCGGTTTAGGGTTTAGGGTTTTAGGGACTTTCCGAAAATTGGGGGTACCTTATATTTTGGGGTCCTTACAATCAGGATCCTACTATTTAGGGTACTATCTTAGGGTCCCCTCTTTTCGGAGAGGAGACCCCCAAGTTTTCAGGGTTTAGGGTTTTAGGGTTTTGGGGTTTTAGGGTCGGGAGGTTGGCCTTAACAAGTAGTATTATAACAGTGGTAGAATAGTAGAACAATGATCGTGTCATAGAAGTAGCATAATAAAAGTCTAATAGTAGTGTAGTAGTATAATAGTAATACAATATCCGTATCATAGAAGTAGCATAATAATCGTCTAATAGTAGTATAGTCGTATAGTGGATAAGTAACAGTAGTAGAATAGTAGTACAACAGATTGGTAGGCCATGATTAGTAAATCTAGTATGTTCGAGTATAAGAGCAGTAATGAGAATAAAAAGAACAATATGAACAACACGAATAAGAAGGATGAAAATTGGAATAGGGTTTTTTGGGGATGTTTAAGGTTTTCTGAGGGTTTTATGGGTTTAAGGTTGGGTTGCTAAACAATGTGAAGGTCTTTGGCAGTTTAATATGAGGGCTTTGTTAAGGGTTCTGAGGGCTTGGCTTTTGAAAGGGCTTGGGGTTGGATTTCGGAGTGCGGGGCTTGAGTTCGAAGATAACTTCGGTAGCGACATGTAGCTGTATTGGCACAAGCATGTTCGGCCACAGCCACACCATGAGCAACAAGGTCGTCAGGGTACGTAACGCCATGTAGCACAGCGCGAAATACTGTCTGATAACACAAAAGACATGCCAAAACAAACTGGTGAAGGTCGAAACTGTCACAGTAATCGTGCGATATGCCTGCCACAACCTCAAACTCTACAGCCTGAGTGCTGAAGCCTCAATTCTGAATCAGGGTAGATGTTTTCGCTTTGGGTACGAGACGTATGTACGATGTGTTTGGCTACACCTTCAGTGAGCATCCGTGGGTCCTTTGCATAAAAACTAACTCGCAAATGCGTGTAGCGTACGAGTTCGGTTCAGGGATCAGGGCTTTAAGTTGACGGTTCATACACCCTAAATACACCCTAAACCCTTCAGCGCAAATCCTCGTGAACTGAAATCAAGAGGAGCTGCATTGACGTTCTTGAAGATGGGATGGTAGCACATGCCTTCGATCCTCGCCGGGAGTTTTCGGGGTGTCTAATATCCGGTGCTTCATCAGTTTCAGTAGAGCTGGGCTTTGAGGTCTATCATCTAAGGATCTAGGGGTGATGTGGGGAGACTGCTCCCTGAACCCTAAACCCTAAATTCCTACCTCGCCTCCCCGGACGGATCCATCAGCAGTTCCCACAGAAAGCCAAGCGGACGATACGACACGTTGACAATTAGTCTGACCCTTGGAGAGGGAGTCTTCAACACGCATGCCAGGATTGTTCATCGTTAAGGTTACCCTAAACCCTAAACCCTAAAACCCGAAACCCCAAAACGTTGTTGCTTCTTGTGTGGTGGTGGTTGCAAATGAACCGAGGACGACTCCAGACTACCGGGAGACGATGGCGTAGCCTAAGCTCTCGGGCCACCTGCGCTTCGATTTGCAGGCCTCCAGGCCTCGGAGCCTTCCAGAGCTCTTACTGGGTTCTTGTTACGGGATTTGATTTTAAGTTACCATAATATGGATCTATAGTAAAGAATACGGTTTCCTTAGTATGGTAACTTAGATTAAATCCCTTAACAAGAGCCCAGCTTATGAAGACCTGACACCGCCCGTTAAAGCATTACCAACAACCTATGGATAAGGTTCAAGAAATCAACATGCCTGATCATCATCAACCACAGTGCCTCGTCTACCAGGCTCTCAAGCACAAGTACTCTAGATCGGTCACCCTAAACCCTAAACCCTAAACCCTAATCGGTCTTGATGTTTCAACCCCGCGAAGAGGACCCCAGGCTGGCAGCGTGGTGTAGGGTTGGGCTTGTACGCGGCTCCTGATAGGAATCAGGTCCGTCTTGTACACGGCCTGCTTACAGGAGCTGTTTGCAGATATTTCGTGGCGTAGGCTTGGCGCTTGGAGTTCATCTGTTAAGTAGGATGCTCTTTTTGCAGCGGCTTCCTTTAAAGCTGTCCCTGCTTGCCTGGACCCTAAACAGTCATCTCCCGAACGAACCCGGCAACAAAGCTAGGCCCTTCGCCCCAATAACTCAATGGCCTCCTGCAGCCTCACAGCACCAAAGTCCCAAGTCAACCATAAACGTAACATAGGGGCCTGAATCATTACCATTCTTGCAGCAATTCTTGTTTTGGCGGCTCCATAGTATATGCTTATTATAGTATAATATACTCCATAAAACCATATTCTGTCCATTAAGGCCTCTGTAGGATTTAGATCACCAGCGAAACCTGCAGCCCCAGAAGCGTAGTCTATGTGCTGCATGCTTCTTCAGAACCTAATCTCGTAACGACTGGTGGTAGTAGTAGTAGTAGTAGTAGCAGTAGTAGCAGGAGTAGTAGTAGTAGTAGTAGTAGTAGTACTAGTACTAGTAGTAGTAGTAGTAGTAGTAGGAGGAGGAGGAGTAGGGGTAGTGAACGTTGTATCAGTAGAAATGGTAGCAGTAAGAGTGCGAGTGCCAATACGCATACACAGGTGATCCTAGCAGCAGCAGTAGCAGCGGCAGCAGTCGTGGTAGCAGTAGCAGTACCAGTGGCAGTTGACTTTATTGCTGTCGGTGGTTGTTGTTGTTGCTGCTACTACTGCTGCTGCTGTTGTTGTTGTTGCTGCTGCTGTGGATGGTTGTTCTGACACTATTGATGTTGGTGATGATGATGATGATGGTGCCGCTGATTAGTGTTAAGATGATGACGCTGGCGAAGATACTGAGTCATGATGCTTATTTCGATGTTTGGAGAATGAACCTGTCCGTTATCTGTGACACCAAAAGTGGCGCCGTGGACATCCATCCGTAAAACTTGGCCCTGCGCCTCTTCTGCGGAGGGCTCCGGCTCTGTCTCAACCTAAACACACTCACAGTCCGTGCAGATTTCCAGGCAGCAGCTCTCAAGGGCTTAAGGCCTCCGGTTAGAAGTACAGCTTACCAATCTTCGCACCTTCGCAGGTGGTTCTTAGCATGGTGATGAAGCTTGGCAGCTGCGGAGCACTACTTGCCACTGTCGCGATCTGCCCCGGTCTGGCCAACTATTTCTAGTACTAGTGCCGGGGTTGTAATTATCAGAACCCAATAATTGTTTATCGTGCGGCAATACATGTATGTTCTGCCGTTACACCGCACCTATTGCTTGGGGATTCTCCTGCTACTTGTGGTAAACATTGTCACCGACACGATCGTACAAGTCTTAACTAACACATAGCAACTGACATAGCAGCAACGACAGCAACAGCAGCACTCGAATTGGATCGATTTCGGCTGGTATTGATTGCTCCGAGGCCTGTTGCCTTTGAGATGGTGGCTAGTGTTCTGCTACTTGGCAGGTATGTCCGCTGATGGTAGTGGAGAAGTTGTTGATGACGGCGACGATGCGGTGGTAGTTGTCTTGGTGCTGAAACGATAGGTAGATGAACATGCCTTTAGTGATGCCGACGGTGAAGATGACGATGGCAAGCCGTCATCAACAACGGCAAGCCGCTGATGGTGAAAATGCGGCGTGACATTATGACGGCTAAAGGCGATGATGAAGATGCAGAAACCGCTGATGCTGCCAGAGGAGGCAATGCTGCGCAGAAGGGTGGTGGTCATGATGATGATCATGATGACGGTGGTGGTGATGATGACGACGAAGCGCAGACTCAGAGTGGCCGTTGGGCCGCAGAGAGCAGAGAGGCGGAGAGAGAGAGAGAGAGAGAGATAGAGAGATAAAGAGAGATAGATAGGTAGATAGGTAAATAGACAAATAGATAGATACACAGATCAACGCTGAAGCCAGTCACGTCTCGCATGCAGGTCAGCCAAAGCCCAGATGGTGCCTAATTCGGAAACAGAGCCTCCTGAAGCCCAGAATCAGAAGTCACTCAACAGTGCGAAACGAGCCCAGACTTCTGAACCACAAACCTTGCAACCTAAACTCGTTCAACCCGGTCTCTGCAATGACTCACAAAACCTCTGAAGCCCGCAAAACTATGAAACGGCGACCTCATCGTTTCAGCACCTAATCACTGCCAAAGCGTGAACACATCAAACATTTTCCCCCGGTTGGCCTCGGTCTCTTTCAACTCGCCCGGCATGGGCTCGTCGATGGGAGGCTTGGCATAGAAAGCGTCCCGGACTCGCTTCCTTGGCGACATTTCGCTTCAAACCCTGAGCCGGCTGAACCTAGTCATAGCATATTATAGTCTTCTATATACTATAGTCTTGTATACAGTATATTACAGTCTTCTGTATGTTATAGTCTATTATATTACATTCTAGTACATTATTATCGCGGGGCTTAGACGCGGTCTTAGAGTGGCCTTAGAGGGTCTTATGTTGTGCTTCAGGGTTTTATGTTAGACGCTTCGAGCAGCAGGTCAGAAGACCAACCGACCGGCCAGATTCGTCTTCACGGTATTCTTTTGACACCCTACACCCTAAATCCCTGAACCCTAAACTCCCCAAGCCCCCAAACTTAAACCCCTAAACCACTACCTAAAGCTCAGGAGAGCGGCGACTCGTCCCGCCGCTGTCGATTCACCGCCTTCCACGTCCGGAGGTCCGTTGGCTTGTTGAAGAAGACCTGGATCAAACAAGCTTCTGGGTTTAGGGTTTAGGGTCCCTAAACCCTAAACCTGTGAGATTGATTTCAAGTCGAAGAGTCAGAGTCAGAGCTTCGATGCCGTGGAACCAACTGAGAGTGCCTGTTTTACACCAATATTTATCACTGTTATGACAATAGTAACTATACTTGACAGTAACTTCCTATTAGTAACTGTACTTGACAGTAGCTTCCTATTATTTACAGTCGCAGAGTCGCAGAGGTAGCAGCTGTAGCCATCCACTACTAGGTACTGGCCCGCAGGACTTTCGGGGAGCTTGACACGGGCTCCTTGGCTTCTTGCCAACTTCTAGATGCCCCCAAACTGCTGCTGGACCCATCGACGGCGGCTTTCTACCAAGCTGCCAGCCCTCCTAAATCCCAAACCTTAAACCCTAAACCCTAAGCCCTAAACCCTAAGCCCAGGGAGAGATTGCTGCCCAAGCGGCGGTCAAGTCCACCACAGAGTAGTAGAATTGAGTGAGCTCCAAGATGATGGCGTAGCCCTAAGAGGTTTACGGTTTAGGGTTTTTTGTAATATGCAATGGGTTGAGGGTTTAGGGTTTAGGGTCCAGAACATCCAGGACGACTGCCGGGGAGATCGCGGAGTCCAGCATCAGGTTCTGCGGTCTAGAATGGAGCAAACTTCGAGGACCGACGGCTATCCCAGATTTCGGGCACCACAAACACGCAGAATGTTCGGGGCCTCACTGAAGAACAAAAAACCTTGCTTTGCCGTTAACCCGAGGCACAAATCGAGAGACCTGTACGAGAAGCCTTTCCCCTGATAGGCTTTTTGGCTTTGGGGCTTGATCCTAAACTATAGTCAGAAGAAGAAAGAAACCCAACTGTAAGGAATAGAAGCTTCCATGCTACTCGTTGGAAGCCGCAACGACACTCGCCATACCTAAACGACGATGATAGAAGAGTTGCCAACAGGCCAATCCAAGGGCCTCAAACTTAACCCTAATTCCAAAACACAAAACCCCAAAGCATAAAGCGACAACGGCCAATATTGACTGACCTATGACATCGCCCCGGGGAAAGTCGTCTCTAAGCCCCAAACCTCCTAGCCGAGAACCTCTACAGCGCGATGACAAAGGCCCCTGCAAATCCCGTCACAAGCCCCAAGCCCGGCAACTTCCGCACGCAGCGGCGGCCTCTTCGAACTCTTCGCTGATATCTTTCCTCACAGGATGGCTGCTTAGGGTTTAGGGTTTAGGGTTTTGGTGCCATTTTAAGTGCTCTTACGGGCCCAACGGGTGCAACAAGCGGGAACCGAATGCAATGTCTAGAATTGCTCAGATGGCCGTGGAGCCCGGCCTTTTTCATCTTCTGGATATGTATGTATACATATGTATGTATGTATGTATGTATGTATGTATGTATCTGCATGTATACCTAACTAGCCAGGTAGTATCCAACCGACTGACCTGCCTGCCTGCCTTGCTGGCTGCCTGTCTGGCTGACTCACTGACCGACCAACTATTTATTTACCTGTTACGCTAAACAAACGAACAAAAACATCTTATACACATGAGTTCGTACATAGGACTTCAGACTGCCAAATTTACGCAAAGCAGGTTTCCAGATTCCATCCTATATAATCCTATATTATGGTTGGGGGCCCCAAAGCTCTTTCCTCAACCTAAAGCCTAAAGCCGCAAACCCCTAAACCATAACCTCTAAACCCCTAAACCCTAAACCCCAAACCCCCAAAAACCCTCGACCAGGGGCGACCAAGGGTCATGATGCCCACAGTGGCAAGGAAGGTGCCCAAGCTCAAGGAGCCATCCAGTACTCTGCTGGCCTGGAACCACGCGACCCTAAACCCTAGACCTTGAACGCTAAACCCTAAACCCTAAACCCAAAAACCCTAAACACAAAACCCCGGAAGCCTCAAAACTCTTCAGGATCTAGTGCTTAGAGCGATAGAGCTACTGGGCTTATAGGGGCCTTTGTCATTGGAATAAGGATAAATACGTAAGGGCGTTCGCGCGGTTTCGGGGTTTGGGGTGTAGGAGCTCAGATTACAGGTTCGAAGGTTTGGTTAAAGAATTGTTTGCAATTGGCGTTCATACCTTAAGCCTATAAACCCTAAGGCACCCTAAAACCTAAACCGCTCGGAGAAATAATTCGAGCAAAAGGGTTCTGTGTGGCTTGAGCCTCAGGGTCTTGGGGGGCCTCCAAAGGGCCAAGGATTTTCGGTGTCGGACGAACCCAGAGATATCACTGGTTTTTGAAAAAAGAAGCTGCCTGACATCACATCAAGACATTAATCGACTTCCTAAGAAGTTAAGGCCCTAAACCCTAAACCCCAAACCCTGAACCCTAAACCCCAAAACCACAGAGCCCTAAACCCTAAACACTAAACCAAAGATCTACTCCCCAATTGCAGGGCAGATTCGGCTCCCCAGGGAGGTTTGCATCAAGAGCGGGGGGAAGCCGGATTTGGAGTGGTTGTACTGAACATGGGCCGCAGTAATAGGGTTTCAGTGTACGTCATAGTAAAGCTCCGTAGAACTACGGTTGATGATAGAAATCCTGAATTACCCTAAGGACCCTAAGCTACGGGAATTACGTATTTTCCTTACTATGGGTAATGCAGGGTTTGTATCATCAACCGTATGTAATGCCTATACAGATGAATACTGTCACTGCCAAATCCTTAGACCCCTATAATTACCTGCACGACCTGACTGACTCGATGTGGCCACACCTGGCGGTCTGGCCTGGCTGCACTAAACTCCCAAACCCTGAACCTCTTTAGCCTCGTGAACCCAAACCCCTCCGTGAACCCCTAAATCGCCTTAGTTGCCGAGTTCATAAGCACAGAAAAGTTTAAGGGATCATACTATCCCAAAAAGTCTAAAGTGTAGTCATTCAGCTACTAAGTCGCGAAACCCCCTGAACCCCTAAACCTGAGGTCTCCGTTCCTGTGGCCTCTTGCCCTCGCTATGGACCGAGTGCAGCTTCTGCCCCACGCCTCGATCGACACGTAGAGGCCCATGAAAAAGGGGCCCAGCCTGAGCACGGCGAGGTCTGCAGTTGTGGTTTTCATTGACATAGCACAGCACAAATCAGCACAGATTGCAACAACCGCGATGCCGGAGCTCTAATTCATGTCCCGAAGCTCTAAACCTAAACGCTTGTCCCTGATCCCCTAAAATTCCCTAAACCCTAAACCCTAAACCCAAATCCCCCTAAATTCGAAACCCTACTCCAAGCCACCACTTTGGGAACATGTTGTCGTTAGCATCTCTGAGGTGGTCCTGCCACAGCGAAGGGTTCTCACGGTTTAGGGTTTAGGGTGTAGGGTTCTAAATAACCTCTTGGCTGCTCCCTAAGACTAGTTCCCTAAATAAGTAGCCTCATAGTAACCATATAATAGGAATCGCAACGTAATCACGTAATAAGCTTGTAGTAACCTTATTATAAAAACCCAACAGTAGCCCTTGAGCCTGATAATGCTTCTAATGTTCGGATCCGAGTATTTAGGGTCTTCTGTCAGGCTTCCTAATTTTCTGACATTCCCATTTCACATAAAAAGCCGCGACGTGAAAACACAGGCTTACAGCGCTTGCTGCTCTCTGATGTCATGTCTTCCAAGCACATACTTGTACATGATTGACATTAGTGGCTTTGTAGCTGTTTTATCTCCGGGTGCATCATATTGAGTATTACCCTAGGCTTCCAGGGACCTTGTTATTGGGTCCTTAAGGGGTCCAGGGCCCTAACTATAACGTCCTTGGAAGCCTAGGTTTATAGAGCCGACTTAAAACTGTCCTCCCTGCAGAAACCCCTTCCCCGACCCCAGAGAACCAAATACCCCTTAATTAAGGAATATGCCTTAAATTATAGGGGCCTTAATGTTATGATTGAAGGTATATTCCTTAATTAAGGGGTTTTGGGCTCTCTGGGACAGCATCAATCAGAGGCGTCGGTCCGGAACCATCTCGCGCCTAAGGTCGCCGCTGGTCTTCCTGGAGGCGTCTGACGGTGGAGTGCTTCCGGAAACTTTTTGGCGCTTGGGGTTCCGGGTTTGGGGCTGTTTACAAAGCAGGTTTTGAGGACATGGAAAGACTTGAAAAGTATTAATGGCTGTAACTGAGCTTGGGCGTGTGGTTTCCGATGTGTAGCTTCAGCGGGGGCCGCAATTGTGCGACTGTGTAGTAACAAAGAGCAGGTCAATGAAACATAATTCACAGTTCACCAGCCGGAAGAGGAGCCACCACAACAGGACGTGCTCGCTCGTGGGAGAAGTGCTGTCCCCGAGGCAGGCCATCCCAACACACAGAACCCTGAAACTGTAGAGCATCTTAACTGTAGAAGACCCCGGAAGCCTAGCCATATATGCCTGGGAAGAGATGAGGGGGGGGGAGGCGTGGCTAATCAGCATGCCCAAATTCCTAAGCCCCTGAACCCTAGCCTCTCCAAGGTCTGCATAAGCTTCATACTGTTGATGATATAAATCCTGCACTACCTGAAGGACCTTAAACTCTGGGGGTTATGGTATCTTCCTTATTATGGGTAATGCAGGATTTACGTCATCAAAACGTATGCAGCCGTCAGCCAAGGCTCTGGAACTCCTCGTTCATCTGAGGCCTGCGACTGAAAGTTGGCTCCTTTTGTAGTACATGTGGGGTTTGGATGAGGGGGACCCTTGGGGATAACAACTCTCTGAAGAAGCTCCCTTTTAGGAGAGCCGTAGGCAGGGTTCAGAAGGGTCCCGTTTAAGGGGTCTCCCCACTCCTACCTGGGAGTACAGGAACCTTCACGAAGGAAACTGTCCACCTTTTCTACGGGGGAACAGGAGGAGACGGAACTGTACCACGATGTGTATAAACAGCTAAATATACATAAAAAGGTTATTTTAAATAAACAACTACGTATATGTGTGCATATATATATATAGGTAAATAAAGCAGTGTGTGTGTGCATATATATACATACACATGTATACAAGCACATACCTAAGTAACTACTTGCACATGTCTGTCGCTGTCTCCGTCTCTGTCACCATCTCTATCTCTGCCTCTGTCTGCCTTTCCGCCTATCTATCTGTCTGAGGGGAAACATACCCCCCTTGTACACTTGGACTGTCAGTCTTGGGGTGGTCAGGTACGTGCTGGACGACTCTGGACGCCAAGGGACTGCGCAAGACACTTACGACCGCTCAACCTCCAATAAACACAAACACACAGACGCACACACGTACTGACAAATGTGTGTCTGTGTATATATATATATACACATACAGGCACCGATGTACGCAAACCAGTAACCGTATGTATGTATACATGCATGCATCGCATGCATGCATCTGCAACTCACTTATGCACACATTCTTCATGCGTACCTACGCCCCCTAAAGTAGGTAAAATAGTGGCCCTACACCTCTAATAAGGGCTATTATTCTACATACTTTTAGGGGTCCAGGTATGCCCTTGCCATTACTACTTACGGCTCTATGAGCATGTGTCGACACGTGTGTGAGCGCGACCGGGCCTCTGAAAGTAATCTGCCACCAGCCGATATCGGTGGCATACCTCTCGTCGTCCGACGGGATTCAGGGTTTAGGGTTCAGGGTTTCCGGGCCTACAGCTTGGCGCTGGCTTTGGGGTGGGAGCTCTGTAAGCTTCTGTTCGAGTGCAGAGAGCTGGAGTCGTCTTTTCAAGACCTGTAGACCCTTGAACCCAAAACGCTAAATCCTACGAGTACCACGAGAATGCCACCCCTGCGGCTTCCGAGGCTCTCGTGATCACTCCTGAATGGGTCCCGACGCCACGGCGAAAGGCGGGGCTCCGTGGTTCCATAAGGGCGACTATAGGGCTTAGTACAAAGCTCGGTACACGGGTTCTATACAAGGCGTTCTATCAGGGCCGGTTTCTAAACCCCATGACACCTTGCTTGGGCGCCCCCGTAGCACAAAAAAATCTCTGGCAACGTCCATACCCAGAACGCGAAACAACCAGCACGAGGTACAATACACGCGCACGCACACAGAAACTCGACGAGTATGTTCTTCTTCCACGGGTATGTGCTCAATAGCTTGTGCAAACATGCATGAAACCATGCATGCTTGCACAAACAATCATCATGTGTTTCAGTTAGCATGGCATTCCCTACACTGAGCAAGAAAAAGTACATCGATAGAACCAGCCAACCTATCTACATACCTGCGTGCCTGTCTCTAAACCTAGCCACTTATTCATGTACCTACTTATAAGACCTATGATTTTCTCTATCGACCGGCCTATCTAAGCTGTCGATCTATCTTTTTGGAACATTTCCAAATCATACATAATATGTATACACACATATATACATATATATATATATGAAAAACAGATGTGTAAGTCAGTTGGACATATGTAACTAGATTCTTGCTGAACTCTAGGTTCAGGCCTCATCCACTAAAAACAGCATTTGGTCTTCGATCTCCTGGCAGCAGGGCTCAGGAAGCGACGCCAACTCGAATCAGACGTCCAACCGAAAGTAGCTAGATTAGGAATGCAGCCTCGGCTTTTGGGGTGAACCCTAAACCCTAAACCCTAAACTCGACAATCCCATGCTGTCTACCCTGACCCCATTTTGGGGTTGGGGTGAGGATAGACTGCATGGGATCGTCGGAGTGTCGATGACAGAGTCCTGTGGAAGGCTCGAGTCTGAGATCCAGGTAAATGTGGGCTTCGAACCCTTCGCACCCTCGCGTCCTGAGTCCTAGTGGAGGAGATGTTTAGGGTGTAGGGGTTTAGGGGTTTAGGGGGTTTAGAGGTTTAGGGGTTTAGGGGTTTCGGGTTTAGGGGTTTAGGGGTTTAGGGTTTTGAGTTATAGGCTAGGGTCTAGGGTTTAGGGGTTTAGGGTTTAGCCTTGAAAGCGCTTGTCCTTCCACTGGTCACGCTCTCCACGGCACCTCAGACGAACGCAATGCAGGTGGGCGAGAGGCAAGGGCTTGAGATTCGGGGTGTTTCCCCTGGATAGATTGGGCTTCAAGGAGTTCAGAATTATTATACCAAAGGTAATCGCATGTAACAGTAAACACCATGATGTCAACACCGTAATGCTGTTATACTCTTATAACTCTCAAGCCTCAAACCTGAAGCCATGAATCTGAATCCAAACGCGGACTCCAGGACCCCGGAACCCAAATCTCAAGCCCTGAACCCGATGTCCCCAGCCCAACACGGGACTCCCAAAAGTGCCGGGCCCCAACATGTTGCAGACTTCGGCTTTGCGCTTTAGGGTTTGGGGTTTACTACGTAAAAATCAGGGGACCAGGTAGGGAGGGAAGCAGACAGAAAAATGACTCAAGTCAAGCTTTGGAAGATCTTTGGGTCGATTGTCTGAATCATACAGGAGCCCGGCAAGCAGCTAAACCCTGCACTTTTGAAGGTATTCGCCCTTCAAGGGTGTGGGTTTCAACAGCTGTTGCGGCTTAGGCTGCTTAGGTGGGCTGCTTAGGTGCTCTTTTTTTTCGGCCACAATCATGATAGACCACAGCGCCTTCTACCCCAAACAGCGTTGCAGCCGCGTGTCAAGCTGACCAAGGTGAAATAGAGAAGCATGCTGCAGGGCATTGCCAAGATGAAGATCATTGCTGTCGGGTTCTCCATGATGGTGAAGTAGGCGAAGATCACGAGCCTTAGGGGCTTCGGAAGTGTGGAAGCATAGCAGAAACCCGTTGGAGTCGAATCTGTAGAATCCGTAGATGGCTGAAGCCTAGTGAAAGCGTGTGAGATTCCGTGTGAAGCATGCATGTGGGTTGTTCCCTAAACCCTAAACCCTAAGTCCTATTCAACTTGATATTTCACGGGAAGGTCTTCTGTGCACAGCTCCCTCCTTAGCCAAGCCCCAGTGGCCCTACACCGGCCTGAAAGGCATCCACAAGATCGAGTGAGCCTAGGGTTTAGGGTTGAGGGTTTCCGAATCCTCAACCAAGACAAAAGCATCTGCTCCTCTCTCTTCCCGGAGGCCCTTCAGCCATTGGCAATTGGGTTTTGCTTTCTGAAGTTGTTGCTATTAACACTGCCGTTTCCCCATGACATCATACTTGGTGCCGAGGGAGCTGACACATAATCGCGACGAGGTCCAGAACTTTGCCGAAGGATGAGGCGGCTTCTTCTGGCAGATGCGCTTGGCTTCACGGGAATAAAGGACTTGCTGCCAAGAGGAGCATGTCGCTTTTCAGATGTCCAAGCTTGTCACGCCGGGTGCTGCTGTGTAGGCCCTAGTGATCGCGTTTCATGCCGGCTCTAGTGCTCAGGCTCTTGCGCTTGAGGTCACTCCAGCTTTATGGAACAGCCTTCTCAGAGCACTGCGCCCTGATTGCAATTGAGGTCAGAACTTGATGGCTCAATGCGAATGCTCCCGATTTGTGTAGCAGTGGGAAGAAGCACAGTCGTCATGGGCCCTCGTCCCAGTCATCATCACTGTTTTGATCATTTTAGGAACCTACGTCGTCATCGACGGCAACAGCAACACTACCACCTCAAGATCGGGCCAAACCCCTTCCCCAATCTGCGGCCAAAGTTCCAGATTCTCGGGTGATGGCCTTCGTGTTGGATGGCAAGGCTTGCTGTTTAGGGTGTAGGGCTTAGGTATTCGGATAGTTGGGGATTGTAGGGTCAGGAGACTAGGGTCTTTGCGCCTATCATGCTATGGCTTTACAGTGGAGTGACTACATGGCCACACCACTGTAAGCCGCTGAAGCATCTGCATTCCGTATTGCGGAAAAGACTCGATCCAACGATCCGTCGATCTTCTCAAAACAGCTCAGGGTTTAGTTTCTTATATTTTTTTGTTTTTTCCTTGGGCTCTTTTCCGACTGCACGAAGTAGCCAGAATTCCCTACCGGGCGGAGCCTGTGTGTTGGCTAGATGCACCAATTTTCATCAGAGCTAGATGCCCAAGCACCACAAGAATAACTTCCCAACACAGTCTCAACTTTCCAACTTGCGATAGCACAGGTGTCCAGTAAGTCTTCCAGTAGCAAAGCAATGTGATCGCTGTGCTACAGCAACCTCTAGAGACGACAATCAGCTGAGGGTTTAGGATGAAAGCCGCAAACCGTCAAAAGCCCAGAACTCTGCAAGCCCTCCAAGACCTCAGCACCAAGCCCTCCAAAACCTCCAAGCCCGAATTGACCACCATTTCAGCATACTTAGAGTATGCACTTAAGATGCAAGCGTTGGAATTCCAGAAATAGAACCCTGCGCAGCTTTCTTGCGGCAGGTGGCACTCTGCATTAGAGCCGGAGGCACGGAGCTTCGTGACTCTTCGCCTGGGTATTCCGAGGTTTCTGTGGGCTATAAAGAGCAGTGGGGGGGGGGGTTCCCACGGCCTATGAGCTTTATCGGCTTCCTAACCCCTAACCCCTGAACCCATTCCCTGAACCGTAACCAACGATACCCCCAAGCTCGAAACCCTAAACCCTAAAGGCCCTAAATCCTATATAAACCCTAACCCCTAAACCCTAAATCCCTAAACCCTAAAAACACCCTAAAACCTAACCCCTAAGCCCGAAACCCCAACCCCTGAACCCTGTAAGGTCTGCACATGGCTCTTCAGCTCTTTAACTCGGTGCTTTGGAGTTGTTATAGGGGTTTCAATAAATTACTAACACTGCTCGTTCAATTCTCGCTATAGAGATCCGCAAAATAACTTTGCTAAAATATACCCCGCCAAAGCCGTATTCTATTTATGGAGGTCCCCGCAGTAGGGGCTGAAGCTAAGGCCAGAAACTCTGGTAAATCCCAACTGACATCCACTCTGAAGACTTGGATTTTAGATTCATGTCTGAGTTCAACATAGAGCTTCCACTTCCGTGCTAGCCAGCCTGAACTTTCCAGGAACCCGAAATACACTGGAGCCCTCGATCCTATCTAGGGGTTGGGCTTGCCTCCCTGTCGCCGACCTCATACTTCAGCCAAAAAGCTGTAGTTCAAGTACTTCCTGAAGAGGCTGCGCTGCAGAAACAGATGCAAATGCCCCTTCAAGTCCATCTTGGCCTCGCGCTCGGATCTTGGGGTCTCTAAAACTCAGGGAGAAACTGATCTAGAGGTCCTTACAAATGAGGATCCTGGTACTTCGGGTCTACCTTTGGGTCGTGGCTTTTGGGTTGATTTGATGGCGGTTGGAAGTAGAGTTTCTGGAGTTAGCTGCACCTGGAACAAGCCGACCTGCAGGACTAAAGACCAAAAAGATAGAGGTGTTTCCGACACGAGGCCGCAGGATCACAGACAAAAAAGAAACTCAGCCCTAAAGGCATGATGAAGGCTTCACCCCTGAGCGCTCTGAAGGAACCCGGACGACCCTGAAACCTCCTGCTAACCTGAAGCCCAAAGCCCCTGTATCCCCAACCCCAAACCCGTGACGAAGGACGTCAGGGCCCTATAAACCCTAGGTCCTCTGCTCCGGCGCCTTGATCAGAGCCGCGATGTGCACTAAAACCATGGGAGCAGCCTGGCGCTACTTCTGTAAGGACTTTGTGCCTTTGTTCTGGCTAGGCACCAGGCAGCATCATAACGGACTACGGTTCTTGGCGCTGGCAGTGTGGTTACCAGTACCGACCTTCATCAAACGCCGAACTCAGGAACAGGGCAGTAAAGTATCAAGGAAAGACAGCTGTCACGATAGTGCTCCAAACGCAGAGTATCATATGGATGCGCCACAGCAACCGTATGAACTAATCGGGCCAAGGGTTCATCCTGAGACAACCCAGCACCCGGAATCCGAAACTTTGCATTCCTGGATCCCAAACCGTAAACAAACCCTAAACCCTTACCTCCAAACCATGCAGCCCACATCGCGGCACCAAGGCCCCCGCGAGCAGGACCCCCACTACGATGGCCGACTCTTGTCGAGAGGAGCCAATGAGCTGTGCCTGCTTCTGTTATGGCTTTGTTAGGGGTTCAGGGTTTATAGGGTTTAGGGTTTAGAGAGTTTACAGGGTTTAGGGAAATGGGGCCTACTGTGGGGGCCTGAAGAATAGTTGGGCTAAAGCCTCGAACATGCTCCACGCACACTGAGTCTTTCGGTGCGAAACCCATACACCCTCCGCCTCAGCAACGATTTGGCCTGTGCTACTTATCCGTCCATCTAGGGGTTTCCGAAAATAGTGGACCCTAATATAGTACCCTAAATAGTAGGATTTTTATTTTTAAAGGACCCCCAAAGTAGGGTACCCCTAAATGTCGGAAACTCCCATCTCTTATTGGTTCAGGACTTCAACCTGAAGTCCGCAACTGTGCCTTCCGGAACCGCCGTCCCAAGACCCGAACCGGCGATCCTAAACCCCTAGACCCAAGACATAAATAAATAAATACATGAATAAAAAATAAATGAATAACTAGAAATTGCTTGTTGGTGTCGGCCAGGCCGCGAAGAAGGGCCGGATTGAAAAATCGAGCATTGGTCGGACCTTTCCAATTTTTATAAACACATGTCCGTTTCAGGGTTATCAACTCGGCCCAAAGCCACCCGCAATAGCCCAGTGCCCAGTCCAAGCAGCCACCGCCCAGCCCAGCTCAGCCCAACTCCAAGCCCATCCCCCGGCCCACCAATTCCAAAATCAGGTTTCTAATGGGAAAACCTGCTCTTGGCCGCCTTCTGCGGCGTGGGGAGGGAAAGCAAGAAGGAAAAAGCTCTCTATAGACAGGCTTTCGCAGCTGGTCGCGATAGTACGATGCACTCGACACAATCTTGTCGCAAGACACTGATTCCACGGCAAACCCTAAACCCTAAACTCTAAACCCTACAAACCTTAAACCCTGAAGGACTAGAATCCGGAGGTCCAGAGTGGGAAGTGACAAGCCGGGAGTGCCTCCGCTTCAGGGTCGGCGGTATTGAAAACGACATCCACCATGTACACCTGACAGCTGTGCACCGTCCTAACCCCGAAAACCCTCAACCTGAAACCCTCAACCCTGCCTCAAACCTAAGTCCTGAACCCTGAACTCTAGTTCAACCCTAAACCTCGGAATCCAGCCCTCTTCCGCCCCAGCACTGCAGATACCAAAAGCCTTATTTAGGGTTTAAGGCCCAGGGTTCCTAGGCCTTGCCTTTCGAAGGCTCTGCAGACTCAACCCGTTCTTGATCTTGAAAACCATGATATAACGGAGGCTGCTGACTCACTCTCTACCTCACATTCTGCATCTTATAGCCCTAGGCTTCAAACTCAAGAAGGAGAGAGCCTACAAAGGGACACCCAAAACACCTCCCAAACTATCCTTCGATCATACACCCCACAACCTAAACCCTCCTGAGGGATACTTAGTTGCTGAGCTCATAAGCGAAAAAAAAGGTGTACACTTTCAGTTCTATAAGGGATCATATTATCCCACACAGTTTCTAAGTCCACTCATTCAGCTACTAATTTTGAAATCCTAAACCCCGAAGATCCCTCCAAAAAAATCGGGACGAAAGAGATCCCCCCTAAACCCTAAACCCTAAAACCCTAACCCCTAAACCCCAAAGATCCCTTTTTCCCTACTGCGCCGAGGCATGCGTGCCTGAAGGAGCAGAATCGTCAGGCGCTTCGCGTTCCTGAAGTGGCGCTCTTAGGGTTCGGTTTAGGGTTTAGGGTTTGGGGCTTAGCTGCTTAGTTGCCGAGTTCATAAGCACCAAAAACATGTACACTTTCTGAAAGATGAAAGGGACCTCCCCCCGTTTCGTGCTAGCCCCGACAATGCGTCTCTGAAATTCAGTGTGATAAGGGATCATATTATCCCAAAAAGTTTAAAGTGTCGTCATTCAGCTACTAAGGCTGTACAGCCACAAGGGCGGGTTTAAATTTACGGCCCAGAGGGTTGAGTTGCCGGATGCCTAGAGTCCCCGATACCCCAACCCACTGTCCTTAATCTTCGCAACCAAGGCTCCGGAACTCATCCAGAATCAGGGTGGCCAATGTGCGGCGTCCGATCCCTGGAACTTGCAGTATGCAAAGCTTCCAGTACCTGGGCTTCGATGCAAGACAATGGACAACTTTAGGGTCTTATATCTCTTCAACACCAGTTGGCTAGATTTTAATTGGTCATGCACTTGTTAAGTCTTTATATCTTTTCAACACCAGTTGGCTAGATTTTCATGGGTCGTGCCCCTGCTGAAACCAAAACCGCCTTCGTCATGACGAGCTCCAGATCATAGTAATGTCAACTCTCTCAACTTGGAGGTTCATGGGTAGTTATAAGTGGGGTTATAAGTCCCCGAATATGAGTCTTAACTACAGTTACCCTACTTATAACTCTGCTTATAACGACCCATGACCCTCCAAGAACAGCCTGAAGCCAGAAACCCCTAAAACCTGAGCCCTACACTCCCTAAGCCCTACCCAAACGCTGAAGAGACATGTCCTGGCGGGCGTTAGCCACTGTAACCCTGAGTCAAAAGCTCTGCAGCCGACTTGCTCCCAAAGGAGGCATATCCTACCTGAGCCGCTCGTCAGCAGAATGGGGCTCCTTTAAGGGTTCTGGGTACCTGTCTGGGAGTTAGGATTCGGGGGACCCTTGGGGACATAGACCCTCTCAATAAGATCCCTTTTAAGAGCGCCAGCAGTAGGGTTCAGAAGGGTCCCCTTTAAGGGGTCTCCCTAATACTACCTAGGACTGTCAGGGTTCGTGTAGGGTTCACGGTTTACGGTTTAGGGGTGGGTTTAGGGTTTAGGGTTTTGAGAGCCCAGCTATCCTGCGGTGCGCGCTGCGGAGCCTCTGGTAGCGCAGTCGTCAAGGCTTTAGGGGCCTGGTGTAGCTTTCCTTTGCTTTTTGCGGCATATCTCCTTTGGCTTGGGAGGGCCATGAGCCGTGGAATACTGAGTTGAAGGGTGTAGTTTGCTGTTTCAGTGTTTCAGATTGGGTTCGCTCGCCCCGCGATGCTCAACCCGATCTCCAGTCCCTCAGGATACTAGAGGATCAGGATCTATGACCAGAACTAGCAACACACTACACCAAAGCCGTCAAAGGGAAAATCAATGCAGGGGCCTGAAGGACTAGAAGTGGGGTATACCGTTCTATCACTCTACAAACCCTACGGGGAAATAACACTAATATTTCAGACCCGTACTATCTACCCATAGGCCCCTAAGTAGTTCCGTTTTGGGATTACCTTATAGGATTCTAAATATGAACCACAAAAAGGGACTACTTAGGGGCCTATGGGTATACAGTAACGTCACACTTTGGAGTCGCAAGTTCAGGAACGTCTGTGTCCGAACTCCAGAATATGGGAAGCGAAGCTTCCTGGCTCAACACCCCGCATCCCCTTTAAAGCCTAAACCCTTAAACCCTAAACCCTAAACCCCATCCCCAAACATCAAAGACTTACCCAGCGTCCGGTGGTTGCCACCGAGCAACGGATCTTCTTCACGCCTTCCTCACCTTGCCTGCAGAAAGCCCCCGGCTTCAGACGTACGGGACTTAATATTTTAGGGTTTAGGGTTTTAATAACTTATAAGGGACCCTGACATAGGATTTTGAGACATACATAAATTCTACCCTTACGAGCCCCCTCCCCCTAACACCACCTCACCGAAGTTTTGTCAAACGCGGGAGAGCTTCTCGGCTCAACAGGTCGTCGTTGTCAGCTAAGGTTTGCGCAGGTTTGCTGGAAAGAGGCTCTTTGGGGGCACCGGCTAAGATCACGAGGCCTGTGCCACGGAAAGTTAGATTCTTTTGCCACTGGCTTCTGCTTTATGAGCATGACATCTGAAGCTCCGGCATGGGCAATAGGCTTCCTATGACCCACATATCGTCATGCATGTACTGCGACGTAAGAGCATAGGAAAAGCAGACCAGTACATGCGTGATTGAATGGATACACAAAAAACCCAAGGGGTATTTTATAACAGAATAAACAGAATATGCAATCCTAGCGAATTATCCAGCTAATTGTTCAAGCTTCTCTGTTCGTCTGGGCTCTTGACAATAATTGTGTAACCATCGTAGCTCATGGTCTCTGACGCGCATGTTGTTCATTCCCATATTCTCCACAGTGACCTGGCGTCTACATTAAATCAGGCTCAAGAATGAAGGCCGTGGCTTGTTTTTGTTTATTGATCTTTCATGCTTCGGGCGAACATTGAAATCGAGGCCGTGTTGCAGGAGCAGGTTGCCGTATTTGCTCGATGGGAACGGGTCCGCATCAATCACTTTGACTCGGCAGGAGCTCAAGTGCATGCCTCATCAGGGCTTGGGGTCCTTTTTGCGGACCAACATGGGGATGTCAAGGGGCTTTTAAGACTGATGCCGACAACCGTGACGACTATGTAGGGGCCTTAATAATTAGAATAGGGTTTTAGGGGTTTCTTATTATAATTATAGTATAATATACCCCCAACCCTGTTCTAATTATTAAGGCCCCTATATTAGCAGCAGCAGCCAGCAGCGCAATGTCGTCGCAGCATCAGCAATGGTACAGGTGCAGGGCCACGTGAATAGTTTGCTGAAGCTTGAGTGTGACAATATGTGTTGATTGCAGGCCAAACACTGCAACGTGATGATGCCTCTGTTCTGGTCCCTGCTGCTACTGTGAAGCGGTTCTTGACTTGGCAGGTTGCGGGAACGAGCTAGGGCCATGCTCGCTCTCCTGCTAGTGCTTATGCTAACTCACCATGGAAATGAAGGCCGCGATCATTACCGGCACTTTGCACAGTGCTTGTCTGGATGCGACTTGCCATTGTGGTTGTTCTTGACATTTTTGTAGTTCGTGTAGTGCCAGTGGCATCTGAACGTTTTTTGTCTTGTTCGCACTAGTCAATGACCTCAAAATAAGGCTAGTCAGCTAGTACGGGTGCCATGACGACGACGACGACTACTGCCCGACTATGATGTCACGGCGATATTCGCACCAGGACTGTCGCGCCTGCGTCTGGAAGTATTGCGTCCAGAAGTATCATGCCAGTCACTCTTCTCTGCTTTACTTTGCATGGTTGCGAATGTTAACTACTAGGCACTGGAGCCGTCCCATTGTGAATAGCATTCGACGAGCTGCCATTGCCCCACAGATTCCGGCTGTACATGTTGATTTTCTTTGCACTTATTGTCAGGGTTTAGGGTTTAGGGTCAGTCTTGCTCGTCTGATTCGTTCGTTACGACAGCTACAAATGCTGCTATTGCTGCTGCTACACTAGAACTTCCTTGCAGGACCTATATCGCCAGAGTTTAGCTTGCAACAGCCTCAGCAACCGTAAAAATGATAATGACGGGACCTGAGAAACCCGAAATGTGTTTTGGGGTATATCTTCGTATAGCTGGAGGAGGGAACCTTAAGGGACAATACTTGACTCGAATGTCATGTAGCCGTAGCCTTCTCTATTAGAAGCAAAGACAGTATTATACGGCACAAACCCTATAGCCCAGCCCCCTACACCCTAAATCTTTAAACGCCTGAACCCTAAACCCTATACACCCTAAATCCTTACACGCCTCAACCCTAAAGCACCTTTCCCCTCTCCGCGGAGACTTCCGGCCTACGGAGCACCCGGTTGGATTCGCCAGGTGGATCTTGAACTCGAGCCTGCTCTTCAGTTCGCATTACAAGGGTTGCCAGTAGGATTACCGTAAGGATCCCATACGGCATCTACAAGGACTTTACAAGGTTCTTTTGATTGGGTTCTCCCCCAGTGTCTCAGTGCATGTTTGTGCCCATGTTCCAAAACTTACAGGACTCGTGGGGCCCCGTTGAATACCTCCAGTGCACGGAAGAACACTGGCAGTGGTGTCCCGGTCTACGGGTGGTCTCCTGGTCGTCGTAGTGGTGGTCGCCGGTGGTCTCCACAAACCCTAAACCCTAAACCCCTAAACCCTAAACCCCTAAACCTTAAACCCCTACACCCTAAACCCTAAACCCTCTTGTCACTCTTGTCGTCGTGGTCGTCTGCCGTCGTCAGGGTTGTCGCGGTGCTCTACCAGAATGTCGTTAGGGACTCGCGGGATCTAGGGTCTAAAGATCTCTTGGTTGTGACCTTTGGGGGTTTCAGTAGGGTCTGAGCTGCGGGTCATTTCATGCAACTGTTGGAGTTCAGGGTTCAGGGTTTAGGGGTTTAGGGTTTAGGGTTTTCACAGAAACCAACGTAGCTCGGGACTTGCCGCTTTGGGACTTCAGGGTTCGCAGGGTTGAAAACTTAGGAGTTGACAGCTGACTGAGTTCAGGTGGGTTTTAGGATGTATGGATCTCAGGAGGTTAGAAGCTTCGTCTAAACCCTGAACCCCTAAACCCTAGGCTAAACTGGCCTTGGTTTGGGGGTCTTGAAACCTCAGAGCCAACAACTCTTGAACCTTAACCTTTGCCGTCCGTTGCCTGGGCTGTAGGTAGGACTAGAGCTCAGGTAGCACCACTAGAACCCTGATAAGTGCAATATGCTAAAAAGTTTGGCTGCAGGGTTTAGATAAGACCCGATAACAAGTTAAGAGGAGACTACTGCATGGGTCAGAAGCACTACTAACCACATGCCCGTTATACTAGAAGCATGATATGACACTATGGTTTCCCGTAAAACCCGTGCTCCTTGTTAAGGCTGTACACTACATGACAAGACCCAGTGACCCGATAACCTAGGAGGCAAGTCTCCTTAAGGAGCGCGTCAATTCCTCAAGTTCATGTTTCAGTGTGTAGGAAATTGAGCTTCAATATGTTGTTTAGGGGTTAATTTGCTATTTCCTGTCGGAAGGATCTTTACGAACTCGAAGTTGGCAGAAAGCTCAGACTAAGGGATTTTTAGGCTTGGGATGCCTGTGCAGAGGTTGCTTCAGCGTGTAGGGGGCTGGGGCTGCTGAATCTTCATCCATCACTAAGCCCTAAGCCCTGAACCCTACACCGCAAAACCTTCAATGCACCATGAACCCTAAACCCTAAACCTTAAATAAACCCCTACACCCCTGCAGCCATAAACTGCTTCCACCTTTCGAGCTTGCAGGCAAAGCTGCGTTGGACTCCAAAGTGGGCTGGAAACGGTCTGGATCTGTATAGACTGGCGGTACCTGTGCTGGGGCATCGGAAGTTACTCGATTGGCTTCTGCCTTGCTAGTGCTAGAGATGAGGATGACGATAAGACGATGATGACGACCGTTAGTCTGGTTGGGGCACAAAATCACTTTGTAGCGGTGTGCACATGTTCTTCTTGTTTCGAACACGGCGCATTCAGCGAAGTGCTGATTGGCTGCTTTGAGCTAAGTCGGACAGGAGTTGCAAAGCACCGCGAGTGCAACCAATAACCAATGTTCATAGCCGCCTGGCAGTATTGTCAATCTTGCCAATCTTGCTGCCGTTCGGGCTTTAGTATCTGGATTCAGTGTCGTTCTTGTCTGAGCCTTGGTTCTCGTACGAGTGCCGGTGTTGTGGCAAGGTAGGTCCTGAAAAACACCTGGAATCGGACCCTAAACCCTAAACCGAGCAGCTGCGCCGACTCTGGCGCTTTGGACATGTCGGTGAACCGAAGACTTTCCGCTTGCTTTTGCAAGTGAACGTGAGGCAAAGGAACTTTCCGGTGCAGCAACTACCGTTGAGGGTGTAGGATTTAGAACTTAGGGTTTAGGGTTTAGGGTATCTGTTCCTTCGAGTTTGTCGCCAAACTTCAAAAAAAAACACCAAGGGAGCCGATCCGACCCAGTACCAGAAGGGACACTGACCTCGTGCTTTCTGCACCTGCATTCATATGGGTAGTTCTCTAAATTAGGGTCCCGTTTATAAGGGTGCCGTACTATATTGGGGACCCAAAAAGGGACCCGAATATAGAGAACTACCCATATGTCACCTCTACTAAAGCCGTGCCAAGTCTTGGGGACATGCCCGCCCTGGCTCTTACGGAATGAACTCGGACATGAGGCATCTTTCCGTTGTTTACCTCTGCCTTCGTTTGCCTTAGACTTTGTTTCGAAAACCAAAGCAGGCACCGGGACAATCGAGTCACCACTGGGTTATTGCATGGGAAGAAGCCCGAAGCCCAAATAGCAGCACCTGCAGGCGTCGAAATCCAAAGCACCTGCCCTGCTCCACCCCAGGTTTCGAAAGGCAAGATTCATATCACACGATGGAACTGCTACCCGTGAAGAACCCAAACTCGACAGGCTCGGCATGTCTGGTTGAAAAGACGAAGAAAGCCGGGATGCTCGCGGTCCTTGAACTCGACCTGCAGAGCTGTCGGGTTCAGGGAATGTGAGACAGATCTCTGGGAACCTTGGACCTCAAAGCCCAAATCCCCAAATTGTATGAGTCGTGCAGAAAACAGACCTGGTTTACTTTTCGGTGCACTGCCACAAGCTCGTGTGCTTCGTCAGCGGAGCCATGCGGGTCATAAGAAGACAACCACCGGACGAAAACCAAAGAGCAATGACCGATGTCACCGTACCCCTGACAGCTGCTACTGCGGTTGCTGCTGCCACCACCACCACCACCACCACCCTTTTAAACCTTTCTACACTTTGCAAAACCCTGTTGATATCCCCCTGAAAACCACAGAACCAAACGGTATCACGGAATTGAAAGTTCGACCTGACCAGAGGCCGTGTGGTACTGCTTGCCAGCTTTTGCAGATCCATCTTCCTGGGATTGGCTTAGGGCTTTGGGCTGTAGAGTGTAAGGATTTAAATTTAGGGTTCAGGGTCTTGGAGTGTACAGCTTTAGGGTGTAAGGGGTTTTAGCGTTCAGGGTTTCAAAGTTGAGTGTTGTTTCCGGTGGTTTTCAGTTCAGGGTTCTGGCCAGACAAACCGGATCGGGATGCAGGTCAACGGTCGGAAAGTCGGAAGCTGTCAAGTGATACAGACAACGGATCAATACCGCCGCCTTTTTATGAAGACTCTCAGAGTAGGATCCCAGCTATAATCATTTACTATAATCGTTGTTGAGGGAGAGAGCTTTGCCAAGGAGGCGTCTACATTACGTCTTCTACCAAAGCCTGCACAAAGCAATTCCTGAGCCAGGAGTATAAGGGCCTAGACAGTTTGCTCCTAGAGCTTCAGGCTGTCTGGGGCCTCCGACGTTAGATCCTTTGTTCTTGCCGCAAGGTATCACAAGCCTGCAGACTTGAGGAGCTATCCGTCTAGTTTTCTGGTCTGAAGGGTTTGGGGTCCTGAGATTCAAACCCTGTATGAGATTTTTTACATGAAACTCTGAGCCCTAAACCCTATCTATAAAACGAAACAAGCATTTGACCTCCTGTGATTCAGGACCTAGGAGCTAACGTGAAGATCTCAGACACGACGGAATGAAACCACGAAAGCTTCACTTCAGCTTAGGTTAGGGGGTAGGGTCAGAGTTCAGGGTTTAAGTGGGTTAGGGTGCAGGGTTTAGGATGTAGACATTTTGCAAGCCCTGGACCCTGCATCCTTTTTGAAGTCGCATGGCCAAAAACCCAAAACCCCCAAACTCACTTGAGGTCCCATGGTCAAAGCTCGACGTCGCAAGCTTTGCTCTATGTGCCCATTGGGCCCACAATATAGTCACATTCTTACGCTTTAACTAAACGAACCACCGCGGTGAAACCTGCTTGGGGACAGGGCAAGGGTCGGTGTAGAAGTCCACCGTCGCAGTCCCTCGGAGGCTTCCCAGCCGCATGATGTCCACGGTCAGAAACTCCTCATCCTCTTCCACATAATAAATCCTCGGCTTAAGGGTTTGGGTTCAGGGCTCATGATCAATCCCCGGGTGGAGGGCGCTGGCTCTTTGGGTTTTTAGCTTCATGACAGATCTTGGGCTTTTGGATTTTGGGGTGCACTGAAAGGCGGGCCAGTCCCAAAACCTAAACCCTGAACCTGAGGCAGCTCGCACGCCCAGTACGTCGAGACACTTCCCAAACTTCAAGCTGTAAACCTCCGAACCCCTTGGGTTTAGGAGTTAGGGTTATCTAGGGTTTAGAGGTTTAGGGCCTATAGGGTCTAGAGTTTAGGGTTTGGGGTTTCGCAACCTTCCGAATTGGGACTTTTACCTTGTGGGAATGGAAGGGCCAAGCTGCCAGCCTCCAAAGAAATGTCTCCGGTCCTCCGAAAAAACCCCAAACCCTAAGCCCCAAACCCAGAAAACGAAGTATGAGCAGACATCTATAAAGTTTGAGGCTTAGGGTGTAGGGTTTTCTACACTCCAAACCCCAACTCCACCCTACGCCTGGCAGACGAATGAGATCACGATCTTCCACTTGGGGTTTCCATGAGACTGTAAAGTTTGGGCATGTGTGAGCTTGGGGGTGAAGCTCAAATTTCGGCCCCGGGGCTGATAATGTAGGAACCTGATTAAGAAACCCTGCCCCTAGTTTCCCCCAAACATAGTAGGCTTCCTATTTTGATCACTAGTAAAGACTAAGACCCGGGGCTTCCTTAATCAGGTTCCTATACTAACGGTCGCTAAGAGTTCCCAGCATGACCACCCAAAGCCTCCTCCCGACTCCTACGCCTACGCCCTCACCGCACTTGAAAAAAACCCAGCCATACATCTTAATCGTAAGGCTTTCGGGTCTTGGGGCTTTGGGGTTTAGGGTTTAAGAGTTGGTTGAGGTCTTAGGGGTTTAGGGTTTAGTAGTCGTAAGCCCCGTGCGCAGCAGGACTAAGGGCTGGCAAACCCGCAAGCCGGAAACCACGAAGAAACGGGAGGTGGCCTTGCCTGAAAAACAAAATGGTGAAGAAGCTTCGAACATGTTTTATCGTAGCATCATTTTTCCGTATTTTCTGTCTGAGGTCTCTGCATATACCCGTATCAGTACACCATTACAATGCGACACCCTTGAACCGGCATGTTTCAGGGACTTCTGTGCTCGGCTTAGAGTCAAGGTTTAGAGTTTGGCAGCCCACAAAACCTTGAAGCCTTGCACCCTAAACCCTTTAAACCCTAAGCCCTAAACCCTACACCCTACCCTAAAACCTAAAATCCTAAACCCCAGGGATTAGGGCAAAAAAAACCCACAAAAGCGGTATAATGGTCATGACCGCCACCCACATCCTCACCAGCCAGGGAGCCCTGTCGTAAACTGTACCTTGGCCCACTTCTCGTTGCAAACGCAACGAGGCTTTTGTGTTTAAGGTAAGGTTTAAGGCCAACTGGGTTTATCGTTTTCTTGGTTCTTGTTAGGGGATTGAATTTAGGTTACCATCATAGAGAAACCATATTATTTACTATAGATCCCCATTATGGTAACTTAAATAAAATCCCTTAACAAGAACCCAGTTTGGGGCTGCGGGACCTTTGCAGGCTCGGAAGTCCTGTAAGATTCCCCTCCCTCCGAACCCCTGAACTCCTCTAAAGTTTAGGGCTTAAGGTTTAGGGTTTAGGGTTTAGAGAAGGATCAGAAAACTCGCCCCCTGCGGCAATTCATGAACTTTCAACTCCACAGGAAGAGTGGCGTCAATGGCGTCAACCGTCTATGACGAAGATTTGGGAGGGCGCCCAGTCTAAACCCTAAACCCTAAACGCGCTGTAGGGCTGAGGACTTGCAGTAAACTCATCAAGCCTGGAACATGGATGGGCTGGGAGGCATAGTTGCGTGAATTCCCTCTATACTTGTACCATAAACCCTGAACCCTCTTACATTGCGGGTCTGAGGATGACGATGTGCCAACTGTCCGGCTTCTACTGGTAAGAAAGCAACTTGATCCTCCAGCCCCAAGCCCAGAAAAGAGAGGAAGCCGGCCTAAATCATCCCGTTTCCAAGTCCTGTCTCTTTGGCTCCTGCTAGCAAGAGCATAAATTCGAAACCGCCTATCGCCTTGGCTCCTACATCTCTAAGCCCCTCGACCCTAGTCAAAAAACAAGGAGGTCAGGGATCTCGGATGATTTTCTCGCGAAGAACTCAATCTTTAAAACCCTGGAAAGAATCCGAAAAAACGAACCCATAAACCCTAAACCGCCTTAAGAGAGACGCAGTGTTGCCACCGAAGAGCAAGGTCGCCCGTGTTGGGCGACGAATCCTCGGCCGGGCCTGCCGGGCCTGGCACCACGCCTTTCAGAACGGCAGGCGTCCCTCAACTGGGGGTTTTGGGGGTTTAGGGGTTTAGGGGGTTAGGGTTTAGGGGTTTAGGGGTTTAGGGGGTTAGGGTTTAGGGGTTTAGGGGTTTAGGAAACTGTAGGTTCTTGTTATAGTAAGCCCCAAAAAGTTGGAAACCGGATTAAGGACAATTGGTGCTGAGATTCCCTGTACATTACTCTTAAGGATTGAGGCCATTGGGGTTTCCAACTTTTGGGCTTCTACTGTAGGGGATGTAATTTAAGCTACCATAATAAAGAAACCACACTATTTACTGTAGATCCCCATTATGGTAACTTGAATAAAATCCGTTAACAAGAAACCAGGCTGTGTCGCCTAAGCCCTAAACCCAGGGTTGAATTATCTCCCTTTTTGTTGCTGCTTTTATGGTGGGGCCTGGTGGGGTTTTGGCATGACGGCTTTGGGGTCGGGGGGTAGGGGATGAGGCAAACGATCTTACGCTGTGCGGATTCTGACTATCTAAAGCAAGAGTTGACTGCACTGCTCTCAGTGTTAGGCATGCAAGCACTGTGCAGAAATACGGCTGCGAACTGATGGGAAGCAGGTGCAGCAGTACAGACACTTTGAACACAGTACCGCAACCCTGGAAATCAAGACCCTGGTGCCTAAACCTTGACGGCACGAGGTCTTCACCATCCTAGCGGATGCATGAAAGCCATATCCAAAAACACTGAATATTGGAGCCGGAATAAGTAGTCACAGTCACAGTATCCCTTATAGTCCCTATATACTCCTGTTCTATTCGCAGTATGACTACTCCTGCGTCTGCCGTTGCGATGATTGAAGCAACATGCTTCCCCAAACAGCGTGGTAACACTATAGGCTTCTTGCGTACAGATTATATCAGGAGGAGGTGGCCGAACGCTGCGGGGAGGTGGGCCAAATTCGCTCCCTGCGTCTTATTCTTTATTTACAGGATGCACTACATATCTGGTACCAGCGTCCTAAATTATTAAAACAGGATCCGGCGCTGTCTCCCGCTTCGGTGCGGTGCATACTTTGCACTGCGGCGTCCTGTTGTTTAACAGCGAATTCACGTCGTCATGCGGCCCACATAGCAGGATTCACCCAAACAAAACTAAAATTTTGCTGTACAAAAACCTTGAATTGCAGTAGTGCTCAGGGGAAAGGTTGTGGGGCATCTTTGTAACTGTGGATGCCGCCAGCCACCGGGGCGGGGGGGGGGAAACATAAGCATAGTGGTCTCGAATCCCGCCATTACTTGGGGGGAGACCAGGCTCGCACTGGTCCTGGTCCTGGATCTGCCAGTATCTACTTGGGAGGGAAGCATTTGCACTCTGCTCTCGATTCCTTCTAAAAAAGCCTTCGGGGCATGGCCCTGAATGCGGCAGTACTTTGGGCAAACCCTAAACCCCCTAAACCCCCTAAACCCCCTACACCCTGAACCCCTAAACCAAACGATTTTGGTGGTCTCCTCGTGCTCTTCTGGTGGTCTGTTGCTGGCCTCCTGAATTCTCCTGGTGGTCTCCTGTAGTTGTCGTGGTCGTCGTCCTCATGGGGATCCCTCTTCTATGGCTTAAGGCATGTACTTGACATGGGGTATGGGTACTTGGCTCTCTGAGACACGGAACTGCCCTCCAGTGCCATCAAGAGGCGCACGAACTGCGAGCCTTCTGCCATGCTCCTAACTACGCCGCGAGCAGAGTTTCGGCAACATCCATGGGCTTCATGAACATGACTAGTGGAGCAAGTGATATGGATTGCTTTTGCTAAGTTGCTCAGCCATGGGTTTGCAAAGTCGTGAGTGAACTGGGGTGATGAAAGCTTGTTGCATCTATGACGCTCTTCAGCACCCTCTAACTCTCTTGCAGCCTGTCGTGAAATTTTGCAGGGCACAGACAAGGACGTATATTCGGAACCGTTTTCGCACTTCTGCAAGCCTTCGTACCGAACGTCCCACCCCTCAAACTGCCACTTCTGCTGCTCTCCCTGCTCTAATACGACGATGACTACTACGACGCCATCTGCGGTGCGGACACAAAACTGCCTGTGCTGCTGCTTGTTGTAGCAACTGTTGGCAACAGTAGTAGCAGCAGCAGCAGCAGGCAGCAACAGCAGCAGCAGCAGCAGCAGCAGGAGTATTATTATTATCATTATTATTAGTATTAGTAAAGTAGTATTAGTATTATAATTGTTATTATTATTATGATTATTAATATTATTACTATCATTACTATTAGTATATTAGTAGCAGGAATGGTAGAAACCAGCGAAACCCCAAAATCGAAAGGTCTGAAACCCCGAAGCCCATAATCTCCAGTGTACTCGTCGGTATTTTTACTATCTATTGCCCTGACTCTCAACTGCACTGTTGCAGCAGGGAATGCCCAAAGACTAAGTACGACGACACTTATGTTTATGCCACTCCTCCTCCCACCACTACTAATATATATATATATGTATCTGTATCATTCCCGTGATTCTGCTTCCGAAGATTTTTCTATCCCACAGCCGAAAACCTCACAGCCCGAAGCCCTAGAGCCTGAGCCCTAATTTTTTTCGGACGGCGCAGGGCCCTCTTACAGGAGCTCACAGCCGGCAGCAGAACTGCAGCTCGCGTGGTGCTTGGTTTTTTGGGAGCGTGCTGGGTTCTCGGGGCTGGGGGTACCACGAAGACTAGACTAGAGTAAGCCGCTGCCGAGAATTCTCCGAAAGGAGGATGTCTACAAGCTGCAGAAGCAAAGCCAACGAGTATGCACTAAACATTTGACCTAACGTATCCCCAAGTCTTCAAACAACTTCGGCGGCAGGGCTGGACTAGCTGATGGCCTACAGCTCACTACCACGCGGAGTGGGAAGAAGCTCGATGCCGTCTTGTAGGAAGCTGGTCGACAATGCTTCCACATCCGGTGTATCCTCCACTTTGGAGGTGAGGCTTCGGCTTGTGGACACAGGCGATGTTTTCGGGTGTTTGGGCTCAGGGCCTAGGGGTTCAGAGCCTTCTGCGGACTGCCAATTGAAGCTCTTGCAGTTATTATCCTTCGTTGGAGCAACGCCGCAGAGTTCCAAGAAACAATCATCATTGCCCTTCGCATCTCTCATGAAAGCATCTGAATCTACTTTCAGACCCGCTGGATCGTCGCCACCCTTCTTGAATCAGATTTCAAGCAAGCCCCACACCCTTTCTACAGTTGAAGCCGCTGTGGACATCATCACCTTGCAGCCTCGGCGGATGACGTGACCCCTGAAGCCTAAGAATGTCTAGACTAATCCGAGGCACAGACGACGACGACGATTACTATCCTACTGCTACCGCTACTGCTTCTGCTACTAATACTGCTGCCAGTAGCACTACTACTGCTGCTGCTGCTGCTACTACTGCTACTACTTCCACTGCTACTGCTACTACTGCAGCTACTACTGGTACTGGTGCTGGTTCTGGTACTGCTTCTTCTACTACTACTACTACTACCACCACCACTGCCACTACTACAACTGTACTGCTACTACTACCACTACCCCGACTGCCACTACCACTACCACTACCACTACCACTACTACTACGACGACGACGACGACCTCTACTACTACTACTACTACTACTACTACTGCTACCACTACTGCTACTACTACACTACGACCACTAAATCTTCTACCACGAGTACGACGACCGCGGTCACGACCACGACCCACGACCACCACCACCGCCACCACCACCACCACCACCACCGCCGCCGCCGCAATGACGATCACAACCATTACCCGCAACAGCACCACCAGTTGCAGCAGCACCAGCAGCAGTAGCAGCGGCAGCAGCAGCACCGGCACCGGCACCGGCACCGGCACCGGCACCGGCACCGGCACCAGCACCAGCACCAGGACCTGTACCACGACGACGACTCCTACTACCAGCATCGTGGTGATGATGCTGGTGACTGCAGTTGTTTCGCAGTATCATTGTCGTTTTCTTCGCTTCAGTGCCATTATTATTTGTATTGTCATTGCTTTTACCATTGATACTACTGTCCTTCTTACTCCTTGATCATAAGAGCTCCGGATTTGGGCTTTAAGGCTTCGGACTCTCCTTGTTGAACTTGTCCGTGTACGGGAAGGGCTCCTCCGGAATGGGTCTTCCCAGGAAATGGCAAAGTGGTGCCCAGCCATCCTGGGAGTGCAGAGCCGCGGTTTAGGGTTTAGGGGTTTAGGGTTTAGGGTTTACGGTTCAGGTCTACTTGGAAGTTCATGGGTAGTTATAAGTATGGTTATAAGTCCCCTAATATGGCTCATGACTTGCAACCCCACTTATAACTACCCATGAACCTCCAAGTAGGGTTTAGGGTTTAGACAGGTTTAGGGATTGTTTGCTTAGAGTTTGCGGGGGTAAAGCTGGCGTTGCTTCAAAGATTCCGGGATCCAGACCTCCGGTGAGGCTCAGGGTCTTGGGATTTGTGGGGCCCGGTCCCTTCCAATGCGTCAACCTTTTGGGGTGGCTGTGGGGTTTGGGGGTTTAGTGCAGAAGCGACCTTCGTGGAATCCCCAAACCCTAGCCGCAAGGGACACCGTAGACATGGCGAAGAGACCTCGTCTTGGGTGCACCCCTTAGAATCCTCAAGGCTGTTAGCCCTCAACCCGAAACCCGAATTAAACTCTAATCCCGAAGCCCTAAACCCCTAACAAGTAACCCCTAAACCTTGAAAAAATCCCAATCCCTGAACCCTAAACCCCAAACCCCCGAACAAGTAACCCCTAAGCCTTAAATTCCGAATCCCTGAACCCCAAAACCCCTGAACCCAACGCAAGTAACCCCTAAACCTTAAGTTTCCAATCCCTCAACCCCAAAACCCCTGAACCCCGAAACCTTAACTCCCGAAATCCCCTACCCCCAGATTTTCACACAGAGAGTCAGAGAAGTTGAAGATCAGCAGCCGCGACGGAGGCACCCGTGTCCTTACAAGAAGGGGTTCTACTTGGAGGTTCATGGGTAGTTGTAAGTATGGTCATAAGTCCCCTAATATGGGTTAGAACTATAGTAACCTTACCTATAACCCCACTTATATCTACTCATGAACATCCAAGTATAGGGTGTGTCAGAGATTCGAGTTTAAGGCGGATGTTCTTTAGCAGGTTTAAGAGCTTCCGTTCTTGTGTCAAGGCTTTTCGTTTCAGGATCAAAGCCTGAATCCCAAGCCCCATCCACGTCCTACGCCCCAAGACCCTAAACCCTACACCCCTAAGCCTTAAACCCCTAAACCCTAAACCCCTAAGCCCCAAAACCCTAAACTCCCTAAACCCTATACTCCCTAAACCCTAAACCCTTAAATCCCTGAACCCCTAAACCCTGAATCCCTAAGCCCTAAGACCCTAAAGCCTACCAACCCCCCCAAACCCCCAAAGCGAGCCTGCAAGCTCCGAACAGCAACCGCAGGAGCGAGGAAACCGATGCCGGAAAGGCCCTAAACCCGCAAAAAGATCCGACCCCTGGCGTTGATAAGGGCTGTTGGGGTGTCGGGTTCAGGGTTTAGGGTTTAGGGATTTAGGGTTTAGGGTTCAGTATGAAGTTGAGTGCTGAGGTGTATTGGGTTTACGACCTGGAAGCTTACCATTGCTTGGTGCTTCATGCCTTGGTTAGCTCGGAGGGTGCTGTGGTTAGGGTTTAAGGTTTAGGGTTCAGGCACCTAGCTCGACGAAGAATCAGACGAAGATTTCTGGTGTATTGCTCAACTTATGCAGTGATGAGGAAAGGCTGTACTTATAAGCACCCTTAAAGGCTCTCGCGTAGGCATTCCGAATTCGGATCCCGCCATCCGGGGTCTACTGGGGTCCGCTATCTTCGAAACTCGAGATGAAGGCCGGGCAAGAGGCTTCACGCGGTCCATGTGCGCCTGGCGAAGACTGACATCCAAAACCCGAGATCAACAAACCCAGACCCAAAAATTCGCAGAGAATGCACGTTATTCAAGCGCTAAGTTAAAGCTCATCGCCGAAAAGCCCCTGCACTCTGTTGACATCTAAGCTCTGCATTGCAGGGTTTTGGGGGGCTCCAAACAAGGGCTTTGGGGTTTTGGGGTTGAGTGAGGGAGAGGGCGACGCTTCGCTGATCGGCCAGTAGTCAACTAAAGCCGAGCAAGCACCGAGCATCCTGAACCGAACCGCTTAAACCCTGAACCCAGAACCCTAAACCCTGAATCCAGAACCCCACTACCCTGAGCTCCCTATCCCAAACGCGCAGAACTCTGTTTTGGGGCCTTGATCAAAAAACTGTCTTTACGCCGGAGACCCCAGTACGATGACGACAGCAACCGATGACTGCTTCTTATACCACATCGGATTGATGTAGCTAATGCTCCAGGTTCTACGTACGTTAATTGGGGTTAGAGCTACTGTTAACATCCTATAGGAATAATCAATAATCCATCGAGAGTTCAGGCATCTACAGAGACTGCCGGCTTCTTGCCAGCCGAACCCTCAACCTGAACCCGCAAACCTTGACAAGGACCCTGAACACCAAAACCTAACCCCTGAACCCCGCACTGGGGCACATCCACTTGGAGGTTCATGGGTAGTTTCTTAGTGGGGTTATAAGTCCGCTAATAAAGGTTATAACTACAGTTACCCTACTTATAACCCTACTTATAACTAAACCCTAAACCCTAAAAACCCTATAGAACCCTTTAAAGAAACCCTTAAAGGAACCCCACAAAACCCTACTTATAACTACCCATGAACCCTCCAAGTGGGGGCACATCCCAGGAAGGCCTGGTAACCATCCTTGCACGTCTGGTTTTGTTCGGCCGGCATACCTGCTTGGAGGTTCATGGGTAGTTATAAGTGGGGTAGGTAAGTATAGTCATGAGCCATATTAGGGGAATTATAACCCCACTTATAACTAGACATGAACCTCCAAGTGGAAGCTCAAGACGGAACAAGTCCCACACCCTATAAAAGCCTCTGAGAACCTATGGTTGGAGTTTAGGCGTTAGGGTTCAGGGTTTATAGGCATCTTGAGGATCCTCGACCCCAAACAGCTTGAAGTCTAAAGCCTAAACTTCATCGGACGACTTCTTACCTCGACCTCTGCAGGTGTAGGGGCCGAGCTATTTGAAGCAGGATTTGGGACTGCAGACCTCTTGAGGCCCCTGGAGTTAGCGTCGGTCCTAAACCCTAACTAAACCCTAAACCGTAGGGTTTAGGTTTTAGGGTTTAGGTTTTAGGGTTTAGGGTTTAGGGTTTAGGATTTAGGATTTAGGGTTTAGGGCTTTTCTAATGGTCCATGGTGCCCTGCTCTTTGTAGAAGGCGCAGTCCCAATATCGGCAGGCCCAGCAGTGATCCAAAGTGAAGTCGCTTTTGTACCTGACATGTTGGAAACACTATGACACCGACCTAAATCCTCAAGCCGTAAACCGTAAAACCACCTAAACCCTAAACCCTGAAACCCTAAACCCCTAAAGCCCTAAACCCCTAAAGCCTGCACCCCAAGGCCAACCCCCTAAAAGAAGCTAAACCCCTAAATCGTGATATCTACTACGCTGCTAAGAAGAGCGGCATGGCTCATGGTATGATTCAACCAGCGTTTTGAGGGTTTAGGGTTTAGGGGGCCTTCTCGGGCCTGAGCGTGGGCAGGAGGGCTTTGGTTTGGTTTAGAGACTTGGGTTTAGGGGTTTAGGGTTTTAGGGGTTTAGGGGTTCAGGGTTTAGGGGTTTAGAGTTTAGGGGTTAGGGTTTAGGGTTTGGTTGTCCTGACGATGCCTGGGGTGCAATTCCGGCGCCCTGATTGTGATTTGCAATCTAGGTACCCTCACGAGTACACCCATTGGTAACATCTCGCACTTGCGGTTGCGAATGTCTAGGGCATATAAAAAATGTGTTGAACGATCTTAAATACCAAGTCCGAAACCCTATTTGGCCCTAGACCTGGGCTTGCTAAAGTCAATGGGTGCTAAGCCCCAAACCCCGAATCCCTAAACTCTAATTCCTAAGCCGTAATCTCTAAACTCCAACTCCTCAGCCCTACACCCTCATCCCCATGCCCTAAAACCTAATCTGTTCTAAACCCTAAACCCTAATCCCCAATCCCCTAATCCCGAAGCCCCAAACCCTCAGCTCTGAACCCGAATCCCAAAGCCCTATAAACCCTCATCACCTTATAAGCCCTAAGCCCTACTTCAAGAGACTAAAGGAGAGGCCCTTAAAGGGAGCCTTGGGGTTTTTTAGGGGCTTTATGAGACTACTGAAGGGGTATATAATGGTTATGTAGGGTGTTAGGATTAGGGGTCCCTTCTAGGGGTCCGTCCCTCCTATTGTCCCTTAACCAATCACCTTACAAGGCCTAAACCCTGCGCCCTAAGCCCTAGACTTCGGGTCTTGAAGTTTGACTTCCGGGGCTTTCGGGGCTCGCTGCCTAAGGCAGCGGCTCCACCCTAAACCCTAAGCCCTAAACCCTGAACCCTGAACCCTAAACCCTAAGCCCTAAACCCTGAACCCTGAACCCTAACCCCTAAACCCTGAACTCTGAACCCTAAACCCTAAACCCTGAACCCTGAACCCTAAACCCTAAATCCTAAACCCTAAACCCTGAACCCCTGAACCCTGAACCCTAAACCGCTCCATGCTTCTCCGATGCTTGGGTGGCGCCCTGATCCTGAAGCCCCAAGATCCTATAAGGGTGCTGCCAAGGATACTAGAAGTTCCCTTGAATAAGGGGGCTTTAAGGGGGTTTAGGGCTTATAGGGCTTAGGGTTTAGGGTTTTAGGGCAGAAGTTCCTTTTTGATAAGGGTGCTATAAGGGTATTGCAAGGATACTATAAGGATATTCAAGGGAGTGGAATGGTAGTATGAGGGTTTTACCGCTCAACGCCGAAAACCCAAGACGGTCGAGCCCGTATCTTAAACCCTAGCCTCGAATCGGAGCCTTCATGGGTAGTTATAAGTATGGTTATACGTCCCTTAATATGGGTTATAGCTATAGTTACCCTACTTATAACCCCACTTCTTACTACCCATGAACCTCCAAGTAGCCAGCTCGAAAAGGCAAGGCACTGCATCTCCCAGACTGCATCCCAAACATCGTAGCTGACGTTTGGCGGGACCTTCCACACGGCATCTGCCAGTTCGACCTCCTGCGACGGTGCATGTAGGGGATCTATGGTTTAGGGATTTGGGACTTGCGCTTCAGGGTAGGGATTAATCAGGGTTTAGTGTCCATGGTTGAGGTGGCAGGGAAAGTATTGCATAGCTGCTTAGAAGCTTTCCTAGTCTTCTGGGCGTATACAGCCTCCTGAACCCGTCTGACACGTTCGTAAACTCTGAAACCCCTAGAACAAATCTTGCTTGACTGACTTGAATCGGATGCCTTGTGCTCGATGGGGTAGGCCCAATCTTTGAAATAGTTCCTCGGTAAGTTTGCATTCAGGGGATGCTGGTGTAGTGTTTACGGCTCACTGTTTCGGGGTGAGGTTTTGATTTGCGGGAAGGTCAGCACCAGCACCTGTTGCTATGTCGCATCGCAAGGCAATGACGAGTGAGGCCGTTATGCATATGGGTAGTTCTCCAAATTAGGGTCCCTTTTTGGGTCCCCAGCCACCCATAGCCATAGCTGCAGTCGGCAAGTGTTGGGCAAACCTGCGACAAAAACTGGGTTCTTGTTAAAGGCTTTACTTTAAGTTACCACTATAAAGAAACCCTAATATGCACTATAGATACTATAGATCCCTATTATGGTAACTTAGAAAAATCCTTCCACGAGGACCCAGAAAAGGCTTCTCTTCCCAGACAGGGCCGGAGAGTTTGAGTCTCAGGGCCCTCCATCCTAAAGCCCCTGGATTTGAATTAGGAATACTTGGAGGTTCATGGGTAGTTATAAGTATGGTTATAAGTCCCCTAATATGGGCTATAACTATAGTTACCTTACTTATAACCCCACTTCTATCTACCCATGAACCCCCCAAGTAGTACTTCCTGAGCCCCCCTATAATACCCCCCCCAACCCTAAACCCTGAACCCTAAACCCCAAACCCTATAACCCCTAAACCCAAAACCCTAAACCCTAAGCCCTGAATCCTAAACCCTGAACCCAAAACCCAGAACCCAACCGCCCCCCCCCCCTTCCGCTAACCCTAAAGGGCTCCAGGGTGTGGCATCTCCCAAAGAGCTGCCCCTTTGCAGGTTAGAGCTTCCGAGCAACAGTCAGAAGCAGCCGACCGTTTAGAGTCGAAAGCTTGTGGCATGTGGCATTGTAGCGTTTTTCATAGGGCTCTATTGGAGTGTCTGCGGGGTCTTATACGGGTTTCGGGCCGCTTGGATGGGTTTAGGGAAAGTCGGAAACCATGCAGCCAAAACTGTCGAGAGCACTTCCGAAGCACAAAGAAACTTACGAGATCCCGCATCCAGGTAATACAGGGGGCCTCATATAGCTGGTAAGTATGCTAGCTATATACTAACTAACACAAGGACTATAAGGAACCATCATTACCAAAATATTCGGGCCTCTTTCTAAGGCTCCGAGAGTCTGTTCTGAGACGTACCAGTCTTCCACGTCCATTACGGGCAGAATGACCTGGCAGGATGTGCCACAACTTGGAGGGTTCATGGGTAGTTCTAAGCAGGGTTTTGTGGGGTTCCTTTAAAGGGTTCCTTTCAAGGGTTCTATAGGGTTTTTAGGGTTTAGGCGTAGTTGTAAGTAGGGTTATAAGTAGCGTAACTCTAGTTATAACCTATATTAGGGGACTTAGAACCCCACTTATAACTACCCCTAAAGCCTAAACCCTGTAGAACCCAAGGAACCCTTAAAGGAACCCCACAAAACCCCACTTATAACTACCCATGAATCATGCGTTCTACGCTTCTGAAACTGACGTATAAACCGTCCCTAAATCCTAAGTCCTAGAAGCCGTGATTCCCAAGCGTGTTCAGGGTTTAGGGGGTTTCCAAGGGTGGAGTACAGGTTACTTGAGGGTTTTGAAGGTTGAGTGATGGTGAATTAGCGATTATTTTGGTGGTTTTAGGTTTGTTTTTAGGGGTTTTGAAGGCTAGTTGCCCTCAACCCTAAACCCTAACCTGAGGCCCTTAGACTTGAGGCCTGTTTTTGGGGGTTTGGGAGGCTATAGTTCAAACCTGAGAGTTCAGCCCACGGAGCGACTCGAGTCTGGGGTGTGGGTTGAGGCTTTAGGGTTTAAGGGTTTTTTGTTTTAAAATCTGCAAGGGCCCTTTAGGGTTCAGGGTTTACGATTTAGGCTTTAGAGTTTCGCATTAGTGTTGTGCACTTGTTACATCCGATCCCGAAGAGAACCCGCTTGCGACAATAGTCTTCCGAACCCCCCTAAACCCTAAAATGTGCTCCTGCTCCCGGTGTGTCTAAGTCTGAGATCTCTGCTCGGCGCCTGTAGCGGTAGCTCTGTAGGGCTTGTATTTAGGGTTTAGGGTTTAGGGATGCGACGGAATACTGTGATGAATGGTAGCGGTTGGCTCTTGCGATGAATCCTAGACTCTAGACGCAACTGCCGGCAGAGACCCTTCCCCTCACAGGTCGGTCATTTTGCTCTGTGGTGAATGGGTGGCCCACCAGAGGCATGAAGTTGTTCGGAGATGAATTTTTTGTGGATGTCTTTTTCATGAACGAATCCCGAAAATCCGAATCCCAAAATGTTCAGGGTATGTGGCCCGATACACTCAGCATTGCAAGGCATCAAAGGCCTAAGACCCCTTCAAGACTCACACCCTGAACCCTCAACCCGAATACCCTGATGCCCTAAACCCTAAACCCCCAAACCCTAAACCTCTAAACCCTAAAAACCCTAAACCACTAAACCCCCAAAAGCCCCTAAACCCTAAACCCCCTAAACCTCCAACCTCAACGCCTCTTTCTAGGCGCGCCTTTGACTTCGGAAACTCTTCGAGGATGTCCTGGCAGTGCAGATAGTTGCAGCTAGGCTGGGTTTAGGGTTTAGGGCTTGGTGGCTGCTGAAGCCCGTAGCTTAGGGACGGTGAGTCTTTAATGTTTGGTGAACAGGGTTTACTTGGAGGTTCATGGGGGCTATAACTATATAGTTATTTTACTTATAACCCCGCTTATAACTACCCATGAACCTCCAAGTAGGGTTCGGGGGTTTGAGGGGTTAGGGTTTGAACCGGGCTGTCGAAGCAGAATCTTCCTGGACCCTTTTTGGGCTGGACATCAACCCTAAACCCTAAACCCTTGCGCAAAGACAGAAGACAGACACAAGTGAAAGCTTCAGGAAACAAAGAACCCTACGGTTGATGATATAAATCCTGCATTACCCATAATAGGGAAAATACCATAATTCCCTAGTTTAGGGTCCTTAAGATAATGCAGGATATATATCATCAAGAGTAGCTTAGCTTCGTAGAACCCCTACATGACTACGGCTTTTTGGCTCTTCTTCCAATCTTTCTGCGGGGTCTTAAGGCTCCTTCCCAGAGAGCCCAATACCCCTAAATTAAGGAATATACCTTAAAACAAAGTATTAAGGCCTCTATAATTTAAGGTATATTCCTTATTTAAGGGGTATTGGGCTCTCTGGGTTCTGCCTGTCCCGAGTTATTGGTCCAAAAATGCGGCTCGGTGAGGCAACAGAACTGTGGCTCTCAGGATGCTTGGGGGTTTAGGGGTTTTGGGGTTTAGGGTTTCGGGGTCTAGGTTTCAGGTGATGTGAATCTGCCTTATGGCAGTAGCAGTAGGGGCAGGATAGAGCGGGATGACACTGACAGATTCTCTGATAATCAACAGCGCTCATGAATGCTTTTTCCTATATCAGCTTACTACATACAGAAGCCCGAGAACCCGATGCACACCCAACCAGGCAACATGGGCAATACTCTGGGCCGAGTTCCTGAAACAGATTGTGCTTAGGTCACAATCACAACCGACAACCTACAAAACCTAAAGCCCGAAAGCCGATATTTCCTAACTCGGGGAGCCTGAACCCCAACTCTCCCCAGCATTGCACCCCGCAACCTTCAGGTGACAAGTGTGGCTGTAAGGACACTACGGGCTTGCATGGGTTGAGGGTGGACGACAAAGCGATCTTTCACGCGAGCCTCAAACATAAGTTGGGTAGGCTCATCCATGGCCGCATCGTACTCGTGGAAGAGGCTCATGGCTTTCTCTCTTGTGCCGTTTCCTGGGCGAGGGCTGAGCCCCTAAACCATAAACCCTAAACCCTATAAACCCTATAAACCCTATAAACCCTCAACCCCCAAACCCAAAACTGAACCCTAAACCCTAAACCCTATAAACCCTATAAGCCCTAAACCCGAAACCCTAAACCCTAAACCCTAAAAAACAATCACGGCTTGGGGTTTAGAGCTTCGAAACCCACAGCAGGGACCTCCGCTCTGCCGTGCTGAGCAGATTTCGTGTTGGCTCTTAGGCCAGGTTCTGCAAAAACGAAGGGACCCTACATCTTATTAGGGTTTAGGGGTTTAAGGTTTAGGGTTTAGGGGTTTAGGGTTCAGGGGTTTAGTTTAGGGGTCTAGGGGTTTAGGGGTTTAGGGGTTCAGGGGTTTAGGGGTTTGGGTTTAGGGGTTTAGGGTTAGGCTGATACTCGCCGGGCTGCCATAGAGGTATTCGCACATAGGCGGGCGAAGCTTGTGGGAGTAGCCCGAATGCAGTGGATTCAGTCCAAGAATCTTCAGGGCAGTGTACCTGGACACCACTTGGAGGTTCATGGTTAGTTATAAGTAGGGTTATAAGTAGGGTAACTGTAGTTATAACCAATATTAGGGGACTTATTACCCTACTTATAACTACCCATGAACCTCCAAGCATGGCAGTCTGAATGGGGACCTGTGATCCGTTCGTTAGCTTTCAACCTCAGAGCAACATGGAGCGGGGTGCATTGCCACCTCAGTCAACATCAGAATTCAACGGCTGCCTGCCCTGCACTGTAGACCCACAGCCGTACATGAAACAACATGGAATAAATATGAAGTAAATACTTATCTCAGCCACAACTGTTACCGCCACCACCTCCGCATCCTCCTCACCATAGATTGCAACAACATGCCACCGGCGGCTTCATCAACGCAAGCACCATGATCGCCGCAATTACCAGCAACATCTTCATCAGCAGCAGGTTCGGTTCGACTGCGTGCAGCAGCGTAATGAACAGTGCTCGGAACGAATGCTTCGTAAAGGCATGCCAACCATCAAAATCTTTGCCATTGTTATCTTTCCTGTCAGCTGTGTCACCAGCTTCATCAACAATCTCGCCTTCGTCGGCCGTCACCTCCTCCTCCTCCTCATCATCACCACTTCAGTTTGTGCTGAGTGTGACCAGACGTAATCAGGTAATATTTGCAACCGCCCTCGCAATTTACATGCACCATCACCGACACAAAAACTCCTACAGTAGTTCTCTACTCCAAACAATCAGCGTGAGACCTCAACCGAGCCCACATTACAAAGCGGGATGCATTGTCTGCGTCCCCGATCTCGGGGCGCCAGCATAGAGAACCTCCGGGAATGCTATTTCGGTTCAGACCATGTGGGTAGTTTTCGAAATTAGGATCCCTTTTTTTGGGTCCCCAATATAGGACGGCACCGTTATAAACAAGGACCCTAAAAAGGACCGTAATTTAAAGAACTACCCATATCTTATCATGTCGCGTTGTACCATGTCGCAGAACGTATTAAACCAGGCAAAATGATGGCGGACTGAAATGTCAAATAATCAGGTATTTCCTCGTGCCATCCCACGTCGTACGATACCAAACCTACCAGGTCATACCATAGCCAACAACCTTTGCCATCATACTGTATACATGGTAGCACATCTCGGCTGCGGACCAGATCAGTACAGGCACGTACACGGTCTCACTATACCGTTTGATGCAGGCAGCCGCACCTCAAACCCCCCGGCACATCTGGCAAACGCAGCCAGCAGCAAGACCAGAATGCTGCTAAACGACATGGCTTCGTGCAGAGATCCTTCTTGCGTGCTGATTATGAAGCCGTTAAGAACCACTTTCAAGCCTGAGCCCTACATCTTTAAATCCTGAATCCCAGGATTTCCCGAAAACTTAGACCTAAAACCTTAAAACCCTGAACCTCATGGAAAGTACGGGAAGGTCGATTGCGGCGAGCGTGTGGGTGTTCACGCTGGAGCCGAAACGCCACACCGCCCATTTCTTCGAAAGCTTTGGGGAGGCTTTCGAGTTTCCTGGGTTCGAGAAAGGTGTTAAACAACTTTTCATGGATGTAGGGTTTAGGTTTTAGGGTTTAGGGTTTATAGGGTGTAGGCTTTAGGGTTTAGGGTTTACAAGCCCTGAACTGCAAGATCCTCATTGCAAGGACCACTGTGCAGAAGGGACCTTTACATTTCGAGGACCCCATGAGACACCCGCCCAGCAGCATCTATACAAGCCACTGACAGGGCTTGCGTGAGTTTGTGATGCTGCTGCTGCTGTTGTTGTGGTTGTCGGTGGTTGTGGTAGTGGTGGTGGTGGTGGTGGTGGTGGAGGTGGTGGTGGTGGTGGTGGTGGTGGTGGCGGTGCCGGCGGCGGCGGCGGCAATACAACAGCTGCTGCAGTCGTTCATGTCGTTTCTCTCCTGAAACATGTTGAAACCGTTGTGTCCCAACCGCCGTTCGCTACACTACTGCCTTTGACTGGTCAGCAGAAATGCATCTACATCCCTAGAGGCCCCAGACCCTAAAAAGCCTAAACCCTAAACCCCTAAACCCTAAACCGCAGACCCTGGAACCTAGGCTACCTCTTCAACAACTTGGGAGTGCCAGCTGATTGCTCTGGCATCTTCATAGCCTCGTCTTCCAGGAATCCGAAACCCTTGAACCCCACTTGGAGGTTCATGGGCAGTTATAAGTGGTGTTATAAGTCCCCTAATGTGGGTTCTAACTATACTTACTCTACTTATAACCCTACTTATAACTACCCCTAAACCCTACTTATAGCTACCCCTAAACCCTAAACCCTAAAAACCCTAAACACCCTATAGAACCCTTTAAAGGAACTCTTAAAGGAACTCCATAACCCTACTTATGACTACCCATGAACCTCCAATCAGCAGTCCGGGGGAAAGGATTTTGGTGCTCCTGACTCGTCCCAACGCTTCGGGGAAGGGCATCTGGGGCCGTGGGCTGAACCCGCCAGTACTTCGGGGGTTTAGGGTTTAGGGTTTATAGGGGCTTCGGGTTTGAGGGTTAGGGCTTTAGGGTTTTAGGGGTTTAGGGCTTTAGGGGTTTAGGGTTTTAGGGGTTTAGGTGTCTACTAGTGGTCTCTTGGGGTTTCAGTGTGGTTTTCTGGTGGTTTGCCCGGGGTCTCCTGGTTGGCGTCGCAGTGGTCGGCGTGGTTGTTTCGGTGGTCCAAGTGGTCATGGGCTGCATGGTCGTCATGGTGGTCGTGGTGTTATTTCACTGTTTGGGGATCTACGCTAGCATGATAGGTTTCATCAGTTCCTTCGAGAGCTACCGAAGCCGAAAGCACAAGACATGTCTCCCCGAACAACGCAGTTGAAAAGACGTGTTGAAGTTAATTCAGGGACGAATGTGGAGGTTACGCCTGACTTTCGTCCCCACCGCTGCGCACTTCGGCACTTCGCGGTCAGTCTACAACCGTCTTCTGCGTCTACGCCACGAAGGGCTTGCTGGGGCTGCTCCGGCCTTGCACCTGATTCCACCCTCTGCTGCGACGTTTTGGGCTTGGAGAGGAGCGTTGAGGGGTCGAGGTTGAGAGTTTAGGGTAAACCTTGTGCAACTGCCAGGAGTAGGCGGACAAAGTGCTAACCCTCAACAGCCTAGAGCCGTCAAACAGGGACCCAGGAAGTATCATTGTGACCGCGCTAGCCCCCAAAGGACCTACACCCTACACTGAGGTACCAGGTTGTGTTCTGGGCAGCGCCATCTTCCGGAGAGTCCAATGAGCCCTCGCTAACGGTGAAACAAGCTAGATGAGCTCGACCAGAGCGCCCTGCACTGTCGTTGAAACACGATTTCCGGCAGCAGGTCATTGTCATAAAGTAGATGGGGAGCATTAGTTAGTCTAGTTCGCGGAGCAACCGCAATAATCGCAGCAGATTTTACTCTTAATCTGTATAAATGCACAATAAGCCCTATATTTATGATAGCAAAGACGATTCGCGACTCAGGCCGCTTTGCAGGATCGCTTCTGGCCTTCGACACCAATGCTCAGAGATAGCATGAGCAGGTGCAGAGATCGCAGAGCCGAGCTTGCTGCCAAGGTCGGGCTAGGGTTTAGGGTTTAGGGTTTAGGCTTTAGGGTTGAGAGCCCACTTGCAGGCAGGTACTGCGAAAAGAGGTAGTATAGAAGAGGACCCTCAATTTTCGAACACACCCCCGAGTTCCCTGAAGTACCTTTGCAAAGAACTACCGAGCATCTGAGCCCTAAACCCCAAACCCTCAAAAGCCCACCTTTGCGAGAAACTCCTTGGGCCTAGAACTCGACCTGAACGCCCAAAACCCTATTTTTTAGGGGTTTACTTGGAGGTTCATGGGTAGTGATAAGTATGGTTATAAGTCTCCTAATATGGGTTAGAACTAGAGGTACCCAACTTATAACCCCACTTATAACTACCCATGAGCCTCCAAGTACGGCCCAGCCGAAACCCACAGCCGACTTAGACTCCAATCCCCTGGCCCTAAAAACCCCAGAGTGTGAAGCTGCAGCCGTTCACCCTAAAGTTCCTAAGGCCTGAACCTTACAAAGCCTAAACCCTTAACCCTAAACTCCAAAAGCCCTAAACCCTAAACACTAAAAGCCCTAAACGCTACATCTAAAAAACCCCGAAGCACCAACCAAAAGGCTCAGTCTCCACGAGCGCCCAGGCTCCGTGAAATTTCTTGTGGCACCAAAGGGCCAGCCAGGTGCATTGCGGATCTGAACTGTAGTCAGAATACTAAAACTATGATTCAACGTAATACTCAAATAGCCACGGCAGAAACAGTAGCAACCGTAGTAAGAGTAACAATATCCCAATACGAAGTGAAGAGCAATGTCACTACCTTTGTTGAGGGTTCAGAGCCAGACCGTTTTAGGGGCTGGTAGACCGGTAGCCCTCAAGCCCCAAAGCACTGAACCCCTAAACGACAACTCTAAGCCCAGGGTCAGGTTTTGCGAAATCCACACTCGCGATCACAGGCACACACACACATATACACATTCATACATACATGCATATGTACATATATATATATATACGTGTATATATATATATGTGTGTGTGTATATATATATATATACATTCTTACATTCACACATTCCCACCTACCCACCCACCCGCCCGCCCGCCCACCCACGGATGCCCATGCAGGTGATTGTATATGTATGAGTTTGCAGATGTATATCTATATCTATATATATATATGTGTGTGTGTGTACCCGCACACATACACACGTATGTGCTTACAGATACGGTGTTTGTGTGTGTGTATATATATATCTGCCTGCCGGCCTGTATGCATGTACGCATGTATGTATACACAGACGGGTAGATACGCTAGATCGATGGATAGATAGATAGATAGATCGATAGATAGATAGGTTAGATAGATAGCTAGCTAGATAGATAGATAGATAAATAAATGGATAGGTAGGAAGATAGATAACTAGCTAGCTAGATAGATGGTTAGATAATTAGATAGTTAGATAGCTAGATAGACAGATAGATAGATAGGTAGATAGATAGATAGATAAACAGATAGATATAGGCAGGTGGCATAGATAGACCGGTAGATAAGCAGATGGATAGAGATAGCCGGAGATAGACAGATGGGTAGGTAGGTATGTAGGCAGGTAGGTAGGTAAACAAGTAGACAAATAGCAGTTAGATTACAGAGTGAAACAGATAGAGATGGAGATATAGAGCAGTTGGATACACAGGCATATATATATATATAGTTAGACGGATAGATCGAGAAATAGACAGATAGATGGATCTATAGGCAATAGCCAGCTAAGTCGCTCAGTAGCTAGCTGGGTAGGTAACTAGGCAGGTAGGCAGGTAGTTAGGTAGTCAGGTAGGTAGGTAAGTCGGTAGGTGGAGCAGTGGGTAGGTCTGACGTAGGTAGGTGGGCGGGTAGATGCATGTGAGAATGTGTGCGTGTGTGTGTATATATATATATTAGGGTATTAGGGTGACCTTCTATATCCAGGAAACACAAAAAGACAGAGAGAGAGAGAGAGAGAGCGAGAGGGAGAGAGAGAAAGAAAGAAAGAAAGCAAGAGAGAAAAAGAGCAAGAGAAACAGCAAGAACGCGAGAACAAGAGAACACGGGAAAGAGAGAAAGAGCGAAGCGAGAGGGAGAGGGAGAGGGGAGGGAGAGTGTGGGAGGGGGAGGGAGAGGGACAGGGAGTTAGCTAGCTAGCTAGCGAGAGACAGCGGCGAAGAACAGTCAGGACATTATATGTTGGCAAGACTCCAATAGGAACATGTCAGCAGTCACAGACCTCATCGCCAACCTGGCCACACACTTGCAATTGCATCGGAAAGCTTGGTCCAGCTTTCGGGGATCCTGGTGGCCTTATCTCCGACGACTCAGCCAGTAATCAGACGCCCGCATGCTCTCTTGAGCCCTAAACCGAAGGCCCCAAAGGTTTGATGCACCGACTACTTGAAGCCATGCGAGAGGAACAGAGAGGGATTTCACCAAAGAGAGACAGGAGCGACCCAACTCCAGATGTGCCCGGCAAGCAATACAAACTTCGTGCACTCCAAGTCCATGACCCCTCGCTGCCGAGCATCATCGATACCAGGTCTAGGATTTTAGGGTTTGTTTGGGGAAATCAGGTCCGAGTAGGTTCGAAGAGCCACCAGGAGCGCGAGCAATCTCTAGCCAAAAACATGAGCAAGTGAAGAGCAAGCGCGGGTAGGCCACCTGGTCTCCGACTATGCCAGCAAGACATCCTCTGCTGCAACCGAACCTACGACCTGGGTTTCGATGGTGATGAAGACTGCATGACATGATCCGCAGCTGGAGCCTTCCTTGGGCCCAACTTGCAACTACCTGTAAATATTGACTCTACAACCTCTACTGACCTGAAGCATAAAATCCAAAGAATCCGAGTCCGTAGTTTGCCCGGAAGTCTCCAAAGAGACGGTCAACTCCCGACACACATACAGCCGAGAACTCCAACACAGGGGTCCGAATAACTGGGGTTAGCGCTCCCAGGTAGCATCGTAATAAAAATCCCGTCCCCTAGTCTAGCTATGCAGGCCCAGAGATGAGATGCTCTCGAAATCGAAGGGGCGGAGCACCAGGTGCCTCACTTCCGCGCAGCCAACCAGAAACCCTGCGACAAAAGGAAGCTCCATTTAAACACAAAAACACGACGGCGGCTCCAGACACCGCACATGGAATTTCGAGCTTGTCACCTGGTTCACGCTCTGGTTACCGCTGCCCTAAAGCCTCAAATTATAAATCCGTGTCTGGAAGAACTCAACCCTCAACCTCGATTAGAAGGCCCATTATATTATAAGTGTAACAAGGTAGATATCTACTATCGGCAACTAAAGTACCCTACTTATTGGGCCCTTTGGGCCCTGAGGGAGCGCCTACTCTGCTCTAAACTTGTCTTTCCCTTTTCGAGCTTCCGTTCGTCAGGGGACCTGGCTCTATCCAGGGCCTACTGCAGGTGCCCGGGAAGTCTACCCTAGAACCCTCAAAGTCTGGGACCCCAAAACCGACAAGCTCTCCCAGGGAGGAGCCCTCTTCTAGTAAGAGAATAAGGGTTTAGGGTTTAGGGTTTAGGTTTTAAGGTTTAGGGTTTAGGGTTTGGGGTTTAGGGTTTGGGGTTTAGGGTTTAGGGTCTAGGGATAGATCCCAATTTGGGTTCTTCGGGTTTGCAGAGGAGATTGCGTTGGTGGGGCTGAGTATGGACCAATTTATGCACCTGCAGGCGGGTTCAAGAGGTGCGACACTGGAACTCGAGAAGTACGTGCCCCCAACTATAATCAAGTGCTAAGTTCAGCTGCGAGGTGGGAATTCAACGGAGCCAAAGCAAGACTTGTCTCGTTCTGTTCTAGTAGAGCCCCTTTCTTCGTCTTCTTCCTGTGGCGCTTTCGACAAGTATGAATCCGAAATCGGCGTGGATGCGTGAAAACATGAACCATGACAGGAGGTGCAGCGTTTTACTACTCGTATCGCCATAGCGACGGCACCCAAAGAAACACCTACTCACATTCCTATACGCACCCCGCACACACCACAACCCAATCAAGGTTTAGGGTTTAGGGTTTAGGGTCCTACCGAAAAGAAGCAGAACCAAGCACGCTGCTTGAAACAAGTCTTCGACACATCGACGAGGATCGAATGTAGGGGCCTTAACGTGTAGTAGAGGCTTTCGGCCCGGTTTCGTAGCACACTCTTACTGCAAATATTTTCGGGGCTATGGCTATAAGTATTCCGACCTGGGGTTGTTTTCGTGACTCTGGTTGAAACGAGAGCCGCCAAGCCCTGGTCAACTACAGGGCATTTTCGTCTGGCATCCTGCCTGCAACATTCAATCAGGATGCTGAGCACCTTCGGAAATTCAACGCCTTCGGCGCCTTCGGGGAGCTATCCTGGCTTCGGGAAACGGGCAGTCCTCCAGCATGGCCCTCCTCCTCACAGCAAGCTTTTGCCCTAATCCCTAAACCCTAAACCCCTAAACCCTAAACCCAAATAACCTTAAACCGTGAAGACTCGAATCTGAACCCAGCACACACCAAAATCCCCAAAACTCGATTGTATCAGAGCCCTGCACGCACCTAACGAGTTTTGTACAACCCCGTGAATCCCCATAAAGCCCCTAGACAAAAGCTTACATGATATATATATATATATATATGAGATGTAACCCAGCAAGATCCTAAGACCTCATGGCTGCTCTGGCTGTCATGGGCTCACAGACTCCTGTCCCCTTTCGATGCATTGCAAAGGACCAAGCGTCACTTTCCCGAAAACAAGACATCCTAGTTAGGGTGTATGATTCGTGAGTTTTAGCGGTTCAGCTCAGGGGGGTTCGGACTTGGGGGTTAGGGTTTTTTAGGTTTGGGGCCGTTTTTTGCGGGGGTTCAGGGTGCTTTAGGGTATATTTACGGCTTCAGTGTGTGCAGAGTTTAGAGGAGACCATTCTGCCGGGAATCCTGAAGTTGCACCTCTGAACCCAGACTCATTGTGAGGGGTGCCACTGCTGAGAAAATCCGTGCCCGTCTCAGGGGCATAGGCTGTGCTCTTAGAAGATGAGCACACCTTCAGAATCCGGCGGCTAAAGATGAGCTGAGGACTTGTTTCACCCTAAACCTAAACCCCTAAGGCCCTAAACCCTAAACCCCTAAACCCCTAACCCCCTAAACCCCTAACCCCTAAACCCTAAACCCTAAACTTGGGCTTCTTCCGTGGTTTCATCTTAGGGATACCGTCACAGGCTACGATGACACATACCGCGGTTACGATGACGGCGATGATTTTTCTTGCTACTATTCCAAGCGCTGCTGCTGTGGTGTATTCCCCTTGCTCGGAAACCTCGGCAACCCTGATGGCGATGCCACGTTTAGCTAATGAGAAGCTCCACGATCTCTATTGTCTCCCCAATATCCTGACAGTCTTGTGTCGGTCGTATTCTCGTATCAGTCTTAATACTGTGAATGGTCTTTAGGCGATGACTATTGCGAGACAGCTTCTGTGAGGTTGTAGGGCTACACAATCCTGCGTATGTAAGGCGGCTTCTTTGGAGATGAAACCAAGCACCCCCAGAACCGGAAAGCCCGAATGCCCTGATAGTCTATGTTTCTTCAAGGCCACATTTCGGGCGTGAATATAAGTACTAGGGTTTTGGGGTATATCATGCATACTAGTATGAGGACTATACGGGCGATACTGACGTACACCAGCCATCCAGACCTTACATGGCCTTTGATCTAAATTGCTTCATCCCGGAACAAAAGGTTTGAGGGTTTAGGGTTTTTTTGGGGGTTATCCCTAAACCCTTAACCTATACCCTAAAACCCTACTCACCATCATCATCATCATCATCATCAACACTCATACTGCCAGTAATCTAACAATGCTTGTTGGAGTCTGGGCTCCTTTGCCTCCACCTATGAAAGAGCTCATCGTCCGTGGTGATTCCCCAAAGTCCCAACCTCCTGCCATAAACCCGAGTCCAAGCTGAACATAAACCCACGAAGCCCTGACCCCTAACAACACCCAACACCCTAAACTCCCAAGATCCCCCCAACAGTCCCAAAACCCAAAACTCCCAAGACCCCCCAACAGTCTCAAAACCCAAAACCTGAAAACCCCTCTTCTCCGAACTGGCCTCGCCCCGCACGGTCATGCGCTCTCGATAGGGCCAGGGCGGATCACCTTCAATATGGGTAGTTCAGTACGCACCCTTATAAAAGGGGGCCCTAATTCAATTTAGAGAACTATCCATGTGCTCTACGGCTCTGGTAGTAAATCGAACCCTCAACCCCTAAACCCTGGCACTCTCCAACCCCAAAGCCCCTACACTTCACGCCCCTAAATACCCAGACTCCTGCTCTTGAAACACTGGAAAAAAAGGTAAGCTCCAAGCAAGTTCACTCGGCCCTTTCAATTGGAAAACGGACCAAAACCCATCCCTGCCATCCTTTCTCCTTCGTGCCCTTGTGCTACAGCACGCTTGTCCCTCACAACAGGCACTCGCGAAGAGAAGTTACAAGGGTACTTTTCTCAACGGGCTCCACTGGTGGGAGGAAAGTAGGTTGGGTATCCCCAATAAACTCTAAACCCTATAACCCTAAACCCCCAAAATCCTAAACCCAAAGCCCTAAACCCCCAAAGCCCTAAACCCTAAAACCCTAAACTCCCAAAATCCTAAACCCTAAAACCCTAAAGCCCGAAACCCCTGAACCCCAAAGGCCCATCCTGGAACCCCCAAACCGTCCCCCCGGCAACCCCCCCCCCCAAAAAAAAAAATGTTGCACGAGATCGACCTGGCCGTAGGAGTAGTAACGCAGCGGCTTCGGCCTGATGCAGAGAGCAGGGTTGAGGGTTTAGAGTCTCATAGGGTCGATCAGAAATAGAAATGTAGATATAGGTTTAGATATAATGTAGATATAGACATAGACATAGATATAGACATAGATATAGATACAGAAATAGATATAGATAATAATAGATACAGATATAGACACAGAATATAGAATAGAAACCCCCAGGCCGCAAGCCCTTTTGACCCACACAGCAAACAGGTCGTTTAATGTCTGCTTCTTTTTTTTTGCGATACTGAAACGAAGGCTGGTTCCAGAGGAACACCCAGCAACATAGTATTGCTAGTTCATTCAAACCCCTGTATTGATTACTGAACGCCACACGCAAGAGTCCTTGACGTCAGCCCCCAGTTCGAAAGGTTTCCGGGATTCAGGTCCTGGGCACTTCTCTTGCTAAGCTGCAGAGATATGAATTATGAGACCAGAAATATGAACTATGAGACCAGAAATATGAATTATGAGACCGCAGGAGACATGACAGCTCACGCAGTCGCGGGGCCATACTTTGGGCTGATCAAGGAGACACAGAGCCTAGCCTCCAGACCCCAAACCTCTATACTTGGAGTTTCATTGGTTCGTGGGTAGTTATAAGTATGGCTATAAGTCTCCGAATAGGGGATATAACCATAGTTACCCTACTTATAACCCTACTTCTAGCTACCCATGAACCTCCAAGTATCCCTCCGTGCCCAAGACTTCTTGAAATTTGGGGTTTACGGCTCGATTCGGCCCGTCGTAGTGGTCGTCGTCGTAGGCGTCGTGGCGGCCGTGTTCGCAGTCGTAGGATCATTTGCTTATGTAACAGTAAGGCTCTTGAGAGGCAACACATCAAAAAATAACCTCAAACAACCCCGCTATGACTCTTCCATCAAAAGCTCCAAACTCTAAGCCGAAGTCAAACCCTAACCCTACTAACCCTTCCTGAAGAGCGAAATCGAAACCTTCCCTTAAATTGAAACCCTTCTACCAGAAACCCTTAAAAATGGCACGTGCAATCGTGTCTCTGGGCCATAAAACCCTTGCAAATCCCTTATCAACGTCCCACACCCCCAAAACAAAATTCAACCCCCAGAACCCTCTGGGTTCAATACGACTTCCTAATACCTATATATATAATATACCCAGAACCCTATCCTGGACCCCAAAAGGTATGTAGAATACTAGCCCTTTAGAGGTGTAGGGCCGTCATTTTACTAACCCCAAAACCCAAAACCCCTAAACCCCTAAACCCTAAAACCTAGACCCCTAAACACCTTAAACCCCTAAACCCTAAACCCCTAAACCCTAAACCCTAAACCCACTGTAGGGGGGCTTAGGTATGCCCCCAACTCCGACAGAACAGCTCGGGTCGCAGCTGCGCGAGCGGCTGGTCGACGCTCGTGGCCCAGTCGGAGTTCGACAAATTCTGCACCAAAAACGCGCGGGGGGGGTTACGGGGTTTAAAGGGGGTTAGGGTTTAGGGGTTTAGGATTTAGGGGTTTGGGGTTTAGGGTGTCTGGGTTTAGGGAGTAGGGGTTGAGGGTTGAGGGTTTAGGGATTAGGGTTTCGGATATAGGAGCTGAGGGGGATAGAGAGTTTTAGGGTTCAGGCTTTAATGCTGTAGAGCTCAGAGGGGGGTTTCGACAGGGTATGTGGGTTTCACAGGGCTCCTTTTTTTTTATTTAATAAAGGCCTTGCCGGTTTTTCAGAAGGGTTTTTACCATACGGGAAGTCTAGGCTTTTGGGGTTTAGGGTTTAGGGTTTAGGAGTTTAGGGTTTAGGGTTGAGGGATTAGGGTTTAGGTCTTTGAGATGTATGGCATGGGGAGGTTCCTGAAGGACTCAGTTGTTTGCAGAATAATGCCAGATCGGTTCGCGCAGAGTATGTCATTACTGGCTGCTTCGTTTTTGTTTACCATAAACACAATCATGTCATTGTGTTCACTGAAATGCTTTTGGGGCTTGCTTTCGGGTTGAACCACATATCGCCGGGACCTTAAAACCTCATTCACGGAAGCACACACGGGTCGATATAGCTACATAGCCAGACCAAGCAGCACAGCCGCGGGAGTTGCTTTACGTTCAAGCGTACTTGTAACTACCCAGGACCTTCTGCAAAACCCTACAGCAAAGCCGGGTATTTTGAACACCTTCCGCAACTCGATAGAGCCTAGAGCTCGCAATTAGTTACCAACCTTCAAGCAAGACAGCCTCCACCAGCGTGGTCAGAATCGTTTTCAAATCATCGGGAGTTATGCTCCGCACCTCGCAGGAAGCCAGTGGAATCAACATGGGGGACTGAATCGTTAGCAACATTACATACCACAGTATATGCCCAAACGCTATCTTAATTACTAAGGTCCCTTCGGATTACAAGAGCTCCATGTATGCCTGTCATAGGCTTGGAAAATACTCATACATAAGATGCTCTCCAACCTGAAGAGCAAACTTACAACATCTTGGTGGCCTACCTAGCCCCTATCACTGAATCATGGCCCACAAAACACATGCAGCATGCATCTACTAGGCTAGGCGAAAGGCAGCATTCTCAGTCCCACGGTTTGCCAAAACATTAGTTCAAGAGGCTGGACTGCAGTTCATTAAAGTTACAAGCCCCATATGCCGCGGCTTACTCACTGCTTGCTGCGCCTCGTTTGCCGCAAGAAATTGGTAGAACCAACTCCCCATATGTGTGCATATATATATACATATATATATACATATATATATATACATATATATATATATACATATATATATATATGTATGTGTGTGTGTATATATATATATCAAAAGCTCCTTCTGTGCTTGGGGTCCAATGAATACCCCAAGATCAAGATCCTCGATAGAGCCGATAACTTTCTTGGAATACCTACTTTGAGGCACGGACACCCCGTGTGATCAGAAGCCAATCCCCAAAGCCCAAAGCAAAAAACAACAAGTCTCAAGCCTTAAAGCCCCCTAAACCCTATTTCAACTTTGGAAAGTTCCCAAATATCAAGAGCTCCATGTAGAAGGCTGCAAACCCCTAAGCCGCAACAAAAGAACCCATGGGGCCCCTCTCGCCGTGCGGTTCAAGCCCACTTCCAAACGAAAACTCTTCCAAATAAAACCCTGATGCAAGCCCTTAACAACACCCTATGAGACGAGAGAAGAACCTCTTATCAACTTATCAAACTCCTATCGTGCCCTCAGACCTAAGCCCTAAACTCTAAACCCCAAACCTTAAACCCCAAAACCTAAGCTCTAAACCCTAAACCCCAAACCTTAAAACTCGTCTTGCCTTGCGGTTGTGTGTAAAGTTCCAGAAGGTCTGGAAGCGAAGAGTGAAGGTCGCATGCAGCTGATGCCTCACCTGAGACTGAGGCTATACATACTGGGGGTTTAGGGTTTACCTGGGCCCTAAAGAGCCTACCTTTTTAGGATCATTATGATTTCCTTATATATGTCTTTAAAAAGGTAGGTTCTTCGGGGTTAAGGTAGGATTTAGGG
>CAJNJA010041575.1:0-27641 GCA_905231915.1 Symbiodinium necroappetens | reverse complement strand
GCGTCGACTCCATGGGTGGCTTCAGCCACAAAGTGTCTAGGAGGAAGAAGAGGAGATGGAGCGATGGGTGCCTCCTCCTCCACCTGCAGAGGTGGAAGCAGAAGCTCAGCCGGAAACCGTCTTTGATGGCACGATCATCACGACACCGCCTCCTGACTTTTTTACTCCTCCGGGTCAGGATGTGGGAACGCAGGTGGAGGTGTTCGACAGTCGAACCACGCCTTCACAGCGAAATTTCATTAAATTCACCTGCCCGCTGACCAATAGAGCGTGGCACTGGGATGTCGAGACAGAGGATTGGTTCTTTGAAGACAAGGCCGAACAGTCTGGTTGGGCGGGCTATGAGTCGCCTCGGGCGAATCGTCGTCGGTGGTGAAACAAGGCAAGTCAGAGTTGGTTCTGGGAGAAGAAGCCAACGTGACCGGCTGCCTGTCAGGAGGCCGCGACCCCGGCGTGAGGTTTATGGCACTTGTTGGACGCACTGGCTGCCTTTCGTGTTTTCTCATGCACGGCCCGTGCTGACCCGACACAGTCGGACGCTGTTCATGTAAAGGTTTTTTTCGAGAAATGCGTGCGATGGTTAGAATTTCAGGATATCAATAAAATGGGCAAAAGAAATCTTAACCTAACAACGCGGATTTGCAGAGCTTGGATTGAATACGAATACCATTTTTGATATAATTTATGATATAGCATTTCAGGATGTATATATATATATATATATTTATTTATATTTGCTTTTTTTTTTAAAAAAAAATTTATAACATTAGGGTTTCTTCGAATATAGATATTCGTCAGTTAGCCAAACTTTTGAAAGACATAAAAATTCGATATTAAATTATATCTTTACGATCGACTCAAAATCTTGTATCTTGTAGCCTATATTGCAAATACGATGGGACGATTTAATAAATAATAATGAGAATAAAATATGCGCCAAGCTTTAATAAAATTGATCGTTCTTGAGACACAATTTAAAATTGTATAGAAAAATATATGATTTTGGTTTAAATCTAGTCCGTATTTTATACGATATTTTCTGAAGAAATTTTAGTAGTTTCAGGGCTCTGCGGCTCTGGAGCTTTATTCTTTTGCTCCCCTGAGGGTTCAGCTGTTCTAAACGTGTCTGTGGACGAAGCTCGCGATCCAACAACTTCCTATGGTTGGGGTTGTATCTCGAAATTTATCAATTTGCAGCCAGAAGTTTTAGGGTTTAAAGGATCTATGTCCCTACAACAGAGCATTTAGAGTGTTAGCGCCTGCAGCGTTTTAATTATGAGGTATTTTGTTGTATAAAATCATTAAGTTCCCAAAACCTTAAACCCCAATCCAGTTAGCCAAAGCCGTTTGTAGTGAGCCTGGCGCGGGAGGCGCCAACCCGGTGTCAGGCGCCTTGACACAGGAGGCGCCGATCCCCTGTCTGGCGCCGCTGGCAATGGGAGACGGGTGGGAAGAGTACAGTCGGCCGCTATCGGATGCGCCATGACATTTCTCGTTCCCGGACTCAGCACGATGAAAATAGTGTCATTATGTGATATGCCTTACTATGACTGGTGGTGTGTCGACGCTTTAGATAATGGAGCGTTTGGAAACCGCATGCGATGGTTAGAATTCAGGATGTCATTCCATTCTTAGATCTTGGAATGAATACGATGTATGTATGTATACACAAACACACACACACACATATATATATATATATATGTGGCTGGCACCTTTTGGGTTTTATTCACCCTTTATTTTTAACATCTTGTCTCAAAATAGAGTTACAGATTTTCTTCAGTTCGCCAAACTTTTGAAGATATTGAAATTCGATGTTAAATCATATTTTTACGAACGGTCCAAAACCTTTTATCTTGTAGCATGTATTGCAAATACGAGACACCACATTGGACGAATGGATGTTTAATAATGAAAACACAACGTGCGCCATGACTTGGACAAAGGTATTAACGTGGTTGGACGTGCAGCCAACCACAACAACCAGTATGGCATTTCTGGATGCCAATGCACCATCTGGGCTCCCATCTAGGCGACAAGTTGTCGTGAAGGCATCGCTTGGGTCACTTGCCTCGTGCGTAGAACTTGGTTTTTCTAATTGTTTCGGGTCTGAAAGTGTATCCCACTGGAATTACGCCCCATTTTTTGAAATCCAGGGGAGCGGTCTCGAAAGGTTTCCGGGGTGGCGGAAATGCGAACAAGCATAATGACAATTACAAATGCTGCTGCCGGTGGCATGCTTGTGGCCATGGTATTTACCACACACCTTCTTGCACAAAATTTTTCGGCATTGCCAAACTTTCTTTGATGGCAATTCACTTGTCTGCCTAGTTCACCTGACCCTGAATTCCCACCAGCGGTTCGGTAATTTTTCAGCCAAACGTGTTTGGTTTCAGTTTGGGGGCATCACCTTGACTGCTGCTTTCTGTAAACTCTTCTGAAACTTTTCGTTGTTCTTGCCTTTCTTGCCAGGAATAGCATCATATATGCACATATTTGAAGATTACAGCACTAATCTTTTTGAGGAGCGGAAATCCCGGACAAGAGGCAAAGTTTGCCAGACTGAAAGTTGTTCCAGTTCCGCAACAGTTCGCAGCTTGGATTCCGAGGAAAGGTAGCAGCATCCTTGTGAAAGAACCGGCTTGGAAGCAAAAAAGAAAAACAACATGGTTGAGCATGGTTTGGAGCGGCAGGGTTCCGGGTGCCGGAAAATGAACACGCAAAATCAGATCCGGGTGAGGCTTTTCCGGGTTTAAAATATTGAATTCCTTGATCCAGTTTTTCAACGGTTTCGCAAGCGCTTAGGTTAGACTCCTGCGACGCACCAGCAACAGTGGTAGCATCGTCGCAAAACAATCGGCTTAAAATGACATCGTATTGTTGATTTTATTGCACAAAGCTTCAGATACAAATTACGGCTAATGCAGCATGTTCGTGCAAAAGGAATTGAAGCATGGTTGAACAGGGTTTGGATTCAATTAATAATTAAGGATTATAGACAAGAGTTGCTGGCCGTAACGCTTGATGCAGACGGCGAATGCTTGTATTTAGATGCTTGTCCTAACAATAAAAACGACAAATTTCAGAATGGTTAACATGAAGCAGCACCATAACCTGAGCCCAACAGAATTCCCAAAATTTGCCGAACCGATAAAGGGTCCGGTGGCGATGAGAATTCAGGACGGCAACTCAGGTGGAGCCTGTGTTGGTTCTGTTTCTAATAGTTGGGTATGGCGCAGGTGTTAGTTCGAAAAATTACGACAATTCTCCATGAATTATTATTACTTTAAGCGTCATTCGTAATTTTGCCGTGTAAAGCTTAAACTAAGACATGCATGTCTTTGTTTTGAGACATATATCTGACGTCTGATAAGATCAACCATATTACATGTCCACATAAGCACAGAACGTCACGTCACTTGCATGGACAAATTCCCTGGATTTGGCAATTACCACCACTACCTGTTCAATATTCCCAAATCGGACACTATTCAATTTTCACGATGGGCCGCAAATATGTGTACGATCATAACTATTGTTCGGATCTCCTTGATTGATTAAGATCGGATTGCAAAAGAAGAATTATGACCCAGAAGTTTGCGGCATCGCGACGGTTTTTACCAAGCCTTCAATGACAATTCTTGCCCCAGTTTCAAAAAATTACCCAAAAGATATTAATCACGCGATTAGACCACACTAATGTCAAAGACAAAGAAAAACTGGGCCAAAATCTCAAAAGAATTTGCCAAATAAAAATTAATTCTAAAGATAATGGTTGCAAAATAAAGAGAAAAATTTATGTTTGTATTTTTTGAATCTGCTTTTTTCATCTCGAATGCATTAATTGTTTGAAATGTGCAAGAAAGAAAAATTCAGATAAAACATTCCAAATCACGAATAGAGATATTTTCTTCATTATAGAAAAAAAGAAAAAATATTTTATTATTGCAATTTCATTGCCTTTAGCAAAAATTAAAAAAATAATATATTTGTAAAAGATAATAGATTCGTAAAAAAAATAAAATAAGAAGGCTTTGAATACAAAAATAAAAGAAATTTTAAAGATTTTTCTTAAGAGAAAATATTTCAATATAAACAAAATCATTTTCGTAATTTCAATACAAAGAATTTTCCCAAAATTTCTGTCGAAATAAGAAATCGAATCTTCTTCATTATCGTTTTATCGTTTAGACAACGTTTGCTACATAAATTTTTAATTATATCAGAGATTCATATTTTTATATCAAAAATTTAAATATGTGGCGAGATCTACGCCCAGCTAACTAAGACCGACCGCCAAAGCATCTACGCTACATCGGTGCCCAAAGGGTTACGCGCTAACTTCCTCGCTACAGAAGTCCTCGCCAGAGGCTACTACATCAACTTCGAAGATATACAAATCATTATATTAGAAAAAATACCACAAATTATTAAAAAAAATTATACCTTAAGAAAAATTCCAATACATTAAATTTTATGAAATCAAAAAATTAAATAAACAAACTTAAAAAAAATAATAAGCAACAAAAAAAACAAACGAAAAAAAAAAAAAAAAAAACTACAGAAAATAAAGAACCAAAAAATTCAAAAAGACAAATACAAAATCAAATCATATTACAAAAAAAATAGACCGATTAAGAAATAATAAAAATCGCAGATAAATACTCAAATAAATATCAAACGAAAGGATAAACAAATAAAATATCTAGAAAAATACATACAAGAAATATGTCGGACGACCCAATTACAAGAGACCAATGCCAGCACCACCCCATTTTTGATAGCAGAATATTAGATTTATCAAAATCAATCAGATAATTTTTCATAACATTACATTTTAACAATTCAAAATATTAAAAATTTTAGGGACTCACTACTACTTTTTACTTCTTCTATTTCTATTTAACAGTCATTTTGGCGCATACATACTTTTCAAAACAAATTGAATGCTGGTATTTTCTCTGGATCGAAGCATTACTTATTTTTATATGATATGATGTTTGCAAACAATGAAGTTTATAAGTTGCTCTGTGGTCGTACTATTCACTGAAAAGGATTTGATGTTTAGACGGGATCTACCGATCCCTTGCAACATTCACGAAGCCTCACTGCTTCACGTGCTGGCAGAAGCAGTGCTTTGAAGCTCCCACTAAAGGATCACCTCAGCTTCAGTGAATGCAGCTTTGGTTTGAGGGGTCCAGATCTGCTTACAGAGCCTGCCCGCGTTGGTGGCAACTTATAGCTTCGGCTAATTGACACACTGCCTTGTATTCCTCAATGCCAATTTTTGATTCTCTGGAAACACAAAAACCTCGAAACAAGAAGAACTTCAGAATGCTTGAAGCAGTCCTCCCCAACACTGTCCTCAACAACCTCCACCGTCTTGCGACCCAGTCAACCACAATCGTACAACGACAGAATCGCTGGAAGAAGGAATATCCTGAACCCAAAATCTACTGTTAAAAGAACCTTGGAACCGAAACCCTTATGCCAAAGTCAAAGCCAGTAAGAAAGCTCAGAATGTCAAGAAAGCCCAAAAATGTTGAATCACAAAAAATCCGATGTGTTTTGACGAATCCCTTCGACAAGATCCCATCAGGCCCTGTCCCTGTAAGCTGCATTATAAACCCACCGAACCCTGCATCAGCTTTTCGAAGAGGAAGAACTCAACTCATTGACAACCCTTACAAACCCCAAGCCTCACCCACTGAAACTGAAGCACGGAGCCTCCAAAGCCGCTGGGCGAGCAGCGGATTTTTCCGGAGACCTTGAGAGGCTCAGGCTTCCATTTTCGGGGGTTGTGACTGGAGCTTCTCTAAAGGTCAGGGGTTTATTCTAGTAGACCTTTTCGTGCTAAGGGTTTTGTTCTAGTAGAACTACAATCAGACATGATGAAAGCATGCTTTCACGAATGATTCAAGCTTTTGAGAACTTGCCGCCCTAACAGTTCGGGCTGAGGGCTTGTATGTAATCTTACGGGTTGGGGCATTGGGGGTTGTCAAGGCTGGATTGAGGGATTGAAGGTTTGGGGTTGCATATGATGGCGCTGTAAGGTTGAGACCCTTGGCAGGGCGTGAAGGCTTCAGCAGTTTACTGCTGTAGTCAAAAGCTGCTGTTGGGCTGCATGCGTCTTGAGGGTTTCAGACTTGATACCGACTTGTGTGCGCACCAAACTTACGAGCAGGGATCAATGTTTCAGGCTTTAGGATTTATAGGTTTGGGGCCTCATCCGGGGATGCACTCCGAGCATGCGGGCCTCCCCAACCTTGGAAGCCAAATAAGTCTCTCCCTTTCGCGTTCGATGAGCTGCTCTGGCACATTAACCGCACAAGAACGCGTGAGTAGTGCAAGAGTGCGGGGTGTCAAATCGCGACATGTAACACCAACACCACTCAAGAGCTCTGAAGACGATGCGACTCCGCGGCGCGGCCCGCTGCTTAAGGCAAGACAAATATCCTGTCAGGCTACTTCGGCTTCATGCTCAAGGGTTTGACATCCTTTTCCACTTTGTGGGGCCCGGGCTCTGGGGCCTAGGGCTTGTGGTCTGAAAATTGTCATCGACAAAGATGGAGAACAAGTGTCGAGGTTGCATGGCCCTTTGGCTTCGACACCCTCCGAGGAGGGCATCGGGCATTCATGGGTTTACATCAAGTCTGATGACTAAGTCATGCATGGGTCCAGGGTTTTCCAGGTACTTTGCTTGCTCAAGAGAAAATCCCTTGCAGTTCACCAAGAACTCTCAGGCGAGCATGTCCTCAAGAAGCCGTAGCGATGTCCTCTATGTGAGCACTTGCTTTTTGAACTGGGTGGTTTTCAATCGGCGAAGCCAGGCACATAGAGGAGCACAGTTTCTTTGTTCAGGGGCGAGGTGGTTGGGGTGAGGCTTCGGGCTCCTGGCATCATGAACAAAGCGGCGCTCCGGTCAACACCGAAACGTCCGAGAAAGCTTGAGACTGTTGGGAAAAACCACAGCAGAGCCGGCCCCAATGAGTTCGCCGCGTGCTGCGCCCTGTAGATGGACTTGACCGTCTCTGCCAAGCTCAGGATGCGGGGCGCCTGGTCCTCCCCATACTCTGCGTCCGTGCACGTATGTAACTGGGCTTTCTGGGGCAAGACCAGATTTTGACAGTAAACCTGGGATCTGAGAGAAGATCTGGCAAGGAGTCCCGATTCACATAACTTCTCATAGACTTCTCTGACTTCGAGGCGTCTGGTGGCGGTTTGGGATGGCCTGCACTATCCATCCTATTTGCTGAACTTCTCGCCTTGATTTAAGTTATGGCTCTGCTTTTGCCTTGCAGGGTCTTTTCCCTGTTGCATTTTAGGATTCGTGGTTTCTGTGTCGCAACCCTAAAACGCAAAACCAAGTCACGGCTCTCTGGGAAGATCCGCTGTTGCTGCTGGAACAGAAGAGCGGTATGCCTCCTCTATGTCGGCTGCTCCTAGAAGCATTGAAAGAAGGACATGCGGGTCCTTTAGCTGTGAACTGTGCTTGCGCATTGGCTTAGAGGATGAGTGTGAGATGTTTCGCTGCAAACGCCGCCAATGTGCAGTCTACTTCTTCTAACAGCAGTTGCAGCCAGGCAGGGTCTTTCTGATAGCCAGCGATCCAATGACGCTAACCTGGACGAAGATCTTGAAAACTGACAACTGAACGGGGAGAAGCTCAACAAGAGAGGGCAGCAACCTACGGCAGCTTGTCAGCCGTAGGCACAATGACAGCGAAAACGTCGGAGATGGCCGTCAGCGCGCTCTTCTTCAGCAAGGCTGCCTCTACAGGCTCCCCGCTGATAGGATCTGCTAGGGAACGTGTTGCTGTTGCGCTGGCGACCACAGTGGAAGCGTAGCCAAGGTTGAAAGCGCCACGTGCCGTAGAGTTCACGCACATGTGAGCCATGAAGCCGCATAGCACCAGGGACTTGACGCCCTTGTCCTGGAGGTACTGATGGAGAGTCGTGTCATGGAAGGAGTTGGGCACCTCAAAGGAATCAACACGCTGGTGGTAGAACCACAATCAAGAACGACACCAGCAGCACCAGTGCTATATCCACCAATAGCATCCGCAACAGCAGCACCACCCAGAACCGCCACCGCCACCACTGCGACTGCCGCCGCCAGCACCAGACCCAGCAGCACCAGCAGCAGCAAACAGCAGCAGTACCACCACTACTATCACCATCATGCTACTGCAGCCAAGACAAGAGCAGCAACAATGGCGCACACGACAGCATAGCAGGAAGTACAGCTACATTGCTGCCTGTACGTTCGTTCTGCAGAGACAGCAAGGGCGTGAACGTATGCCTAAAGCGTCAGATCCTAAAGTCCTTACAGCCTCAGCTATGCAGTTGAGCGCCTTCTTGACAATGACCTCCTCTCCAGCTACGGGTGCAACAGGCTCTGCGATCTGGCCCACCGGTTGAGTGAGGTCGTACGGCGAGCCCTCCCCAGCATCGTGCTGGATGTGCACCACTGTAGCACCTCTTGGGCAGGGTCCCTGTCTCGGGTGCCTGAACTCTTTGTGGGGATTCTGCGGCAAGAACTACTTAACCGCAAATTTCCGACAGATCAACGGGGCCGACCTTCTGCGCGGGCGCGTTTCAACAAAGCCGCGCACTCCTCCAAAGCCGGCTCCACACCTTCCAGCTTCATTACGCCCTCGCGGTATGTCTGCTGCGCGTCGATGATCACCTGCAGCCAACTGACAACAAGGGTTAGGGGTTGTTCCTCCACGGAGCTTATAGGGTTGATGGTGCAGGGTTCAGGATTGCGGCACATGTGGAGACCCTTTGATACATGCACGATCACTACGAGAATATGTGGAGTATTCTCGATCATGCAAAATGTCAAAACCCCACCACAACACCCGCAATACAAACCCCAAAATCAACAGCACACACATCAACAAGCTCATCAGAAAAAGCTCAAGTTGCCAGGGCTGAGTCCTTCAGCGGCGTGGGCTCTCCCGGCAGTCCGGAAAGAGTGCGGAGCGTCGGGGAGGCCATGGCAGCAACTGGACAGTTTTCGGAAGGGTCGGAGCTTTTCGAAAATTTCAAAGACTGCCGGAATGAACAAATAAATATACATGTATATATATATATATACATATACATATATATATATATACATATATATATATATGAAGAACTTCCCAATGCGAATGTATAGCCGCAGGTGCATCTATGTAAAGAGACACTCTACACGCTTTTGTGCAAACATAAACAAACGAGTAAGTGAACGAAGGACTGATTGAATGGGTAAATGTGTGTATATATGTGTCTGCATATGCAAAAGTATGTATGTGTGTATGTATGTCTGTATGTATGTATGTATGTGTGTCATGTACCCAATTTGAACAAAATTTGAACCATGTAGCTATCGCAGCTCTTGTACTTCTCTGCTTGTGTGTAGGTCTATGGCCGCATCCCACAAGAATCAGCAAGAAGTCCCCAAGCCTGACCTCCACCGTGCAGGGTCAGCCTTAAGCCTTCAAGAGAAAGTCGTATCACCTCGTAAGTAAGGCGCTCCGAAGGAAAAACGGAGTTGAAAGGAGTCCTTGTCCTTGCCCATGGAAAACTTGCGGCCGTAGTAAGCTTTCCCTTCGCACTCGCACCTGAGAAGGCAACAGCTGCTCGTTCATGAACCTCCCGATGCACCAAACCAAGGCGATAATTCACCTGCAAGGTGGTTGCAAAAAGCCAATTGGCCTTACAGATGAAAAAGATTGGCAGGCTCCTGGACAACACCCAGCGCATGACACCCCTATCTGCCTGTAAGGTTTGGAGTTTAGCCCGCTGGGTTCTTGTACAGGTTGGCCCTCTAAGCACACTTCACAAGAACAGAACTTGTTCCAGACCTATTAAGGCCTTATGCCTCATGCAGTCGGCTTAGAGGTTATACGGCTTTGGCTTCGGTTTTCTAGGGTGAATCTCCCAGCTGGGCTTTAGAGGAAATGCGGCGGCGTGCCCTGAAGCTTGCTGAGTTGGCCACATCTCGCCCTCGTTTGCGCAAATGGTGGCCGGACCGTCCTTGCTGGGCTTCAGGACTTGGGCATGAAGGAGAGGAGTATGGAGGTCGGTGTGGCAGTGCTTCGTGGGGACTGCGCGAAGCTTTGCATTTCAGGGATTGCAGCCTCAAAGTCCTTTGTCCGGACACTGTGCTAGGGTTAACGTCCTAGCTTGATCTTTGGCCTGGATGCCGACTGGGTGCTTGAGCGAGCTTGAATGCTTGTTTACTCGATCTCTCTCACGTGAACGGATCGCAAATAGAACGAAAGTAGCAGATGTGTCTCTGGACCGAATTCTAGTCGTTGTGGCAATGGCGGCATACTACTAATGATCGAGACAGCCAGCATACGCAGCGACTGAATGTGCTTGCGAGTACCAGGACATGCAAACAACGCCAGTGTTGCTGCTGCTACCACCACCGCTACCACTGTGACGACGACGACGACTGCAGCCACCGCACAACAGACTATCAAATATGTTCAGTTGAAGCTGATTGTTCATATTCGGGGGCAGGGGGCTTCTACCTAGGCTTCGAGGCTACTCTTATGTTCATCACAGCCGTGCTACTTCTTCGTTGTTGCATTTGTCATGATTCTTCTTCGCAGTACTGCCAGTTCTCTCAAAGGCCACCAATACTTGAGCTGTTTACTCCTGCCTACTGGTACTGTCAGTAGCTGACTGCCAAGAAGTTGATGCTCCACAACCGTCAATAGCCCTGCTGGACGACATGTAATAACAGGGGGTGTGTCACACGGGAGCTTCAGAAAACAAGCATTGCAAGGAATCCTTTTGTAAGCACTGCTAAGTAGGGCGCCCCTCGGGCTAAGAGCCCGGAATGTGACGAGGCTATCATGTTCGGCGGAGGAAGCGAAAAAAACCCGCCAAGGCTACGGGTAACATTTGGGCAAAGGAACCTCGGCCGGGCTGCGCGGTGCAGGGCCTCCCTTCATGGCCTTTCGGGTTTGTGAGTGTTATTGGGCTTTGGGTGTTGCGAGGCTGCTTGCGGACTGCAAACGCAACCTCTAGAAACAATCCAAACTCAGCACCGAAAAGCCTATGGTTCCGGGGACAGAAAATCGTGAGATCCAGCGAAAGGAGGGTTGAAATCGATTCAATCCTTTGCCAGCTTCGCAGGGCACCGGGGCAACAATCCCGAAGCGCTGAAGCCCTGCGGCCCCCAATCGTTGGGGCACTTTGTGCAAACCTTGCACCCTACGCCCTCAACCCGAAAGCGGAAGGCCCGCCACAACAAGCTTCAAGCTCCCACGAAGCTCCCGGCTTACGCGGAACACCAGCATCAAAGGATCTGATCCCGAAACGGTGCCTGTCGGCCCTGACATACCCGTTCCTCCTTTCAAACCACAGGGGGTACCCTGTACACCCCTCGACTCTTGAACTTCTGATGCGTTCGTGCCTGGCAGAGGCACTGCTTGGGACGATTGATCTGGGGATCACCCATGAATCCGGAAGTCGTGCAGGCCTCTGAAGCCAATGGATTCAGCGGTAGAAGGGGTTGGGATTTTGGGTGTGCTTTGCGTCTCAAGGCTTTTTCAACACTGTAATCGTTCAATGCTGCGAAGGTTGGGGAGGGGAGGTTGGTGGAGTCCTTGTATCGCTCTTGTTGGCTGCTGACAAAATCCTTGCAGTTTTGGCAGGATTCGCAGTTCCTACCTTTGTAAGACAGAAGTAAGCCTTCCGGGTAGCCTGGCGCGTTGAGTTCGAGGCTTGACGGTTTGGATTCGAAGCAAAGAGAATGAGAAAGAGACCTCGCCGGCCCAATCTAAGTGCCTTGGTACGGTTCGTGGTGCCAAAATTAAAGGTTCCATGCCGACCCTTAGAGGCGGAGGGCTGGCGGCTAAGAAGTTTAGGGTTCTGCAGCTAGGCATGGAAATTGAAGCTCGAAGACGAGACAGTGCTATCCAGGTACTGATGTTCGAGCACAGCTACAAATGATTACGTGCATACACCTAGTCCGTGCATGCACATGCGAGAACTATCAGACACGTGTAAACATTCAACATGCAAACACATGTCACATGCATGGCATAGTGCTTGAAGATGGACAAGCACGGACACAGAAAGAGAGACAGAGAGAGAGAGGGGTGCGAAGACAATTTGTGCAACTTTTTGTGGATCAGTACGCCGTGCACTTAAAAGGATTCCTTGCAAAGGAGAGTTCAGACAGGGGCTTCGAGTCTGGGTGCAGGACTGCTGGGTTTGATTTTGTCGAGTACCGTTCGGAGCTCGGTGTTGGGGCTCCGGCAATATCTCCGTTGACCTCCATCATGCGATACCTTGCCAAGAGACCAGGACTACTACTCGAGAGCGTCGTGACTAAAGCCCCGACGGCGAGAACGAAAGGAAGCCAAGGGTTTGGGAGCCGAAGCCGAAGGACCTAACGAGACCTGAGGAGCTCCACCAAAGCGCACTGAGTTCAGGGCCTTGTTCCGCGGTGTTCGAGCACATCTACATTGTCATGTTGCCAAAGTCAAAGGCTTCAGGGAAGCATCCCAAACATGCATTCAACACGCTGGAACTAACCCAGAGCTTCAAATTTTTCCTCGAGGGTCTCCACCGTGAAGGCTGAAGAGCACCCGACCCTCTCAAAAGCCCCCAAGCCAGGCCGCTGCTGCAAGACCATCTCAGATAAGTCCAGCTTGTCCCCATCCTCGCAGGATGTCTATGCCCTTCTCTTAGAACTGAGAAGCAGCTGAGTTGAAGCTGCAGGTGAACCCGCAGTCGATAGCTCAGGCTGCTCTGGAAGTTGGAGCGACGTCGCAGATTCCGTGCTCAAAGGTTCATGCTACTGTCATGATGACAGGATCAATGCGGTGAACAAGTTCTAATGCTTTTTCACGCATGAGGGAAGGCGGGGTGTGTTTTCTCGTCCTGTGTTGTTTATCTAAACAGGTTTTGGGCATGGAAAGCGCAAGTATTGGGAGAACTTGAGCTCAAGGACTGCAACAGCTTCAACGTGAAGCTTGTAAAACCCTAGGCCACGAAAGCCTGCAGCCCTACGTGCTCATGCTCTGACGTGGCTCGCGGCCTTGTCGTTGTCGAACTTCCGGCCAAAGAAGACTCGCCCCGAGCATGGGCAATTCTCACCTTCCGATGCGCAGTACCTGTAGCGCACGAACGTAGTTTAGGTTCATAGGCTGTTATGAGGCTTTACAGGGTTGTCTAGACCTCCGTCAAGTTTATCAGAATCAGCAGGTTCAATGAGGTTCAGCTAAGCTCCTTGCAAAACCCAGAGCATGGAACGCTCCGAGAGAAAACAACTAATAAAGGGAAGACCAAGTCAGAGACCACCAACTGCTAGGGTCCTTCGCGTAAAGTCATATAGGCCAGCAAGGATGCGGTGCAGTGAAGGCAGCGGTCACCCCAACCTCTTGGCAATGTAGCCGGAGAAGCAATCGTGGTAAGCACAGTGTGAGAAGGGTATACTTGTACTCATTCCCAACCTTGTCCCTTTCCAATTTCTGATTCCTCCGTTGAAATTCAAATTCACTACGCGTAGCGCGAACCCGCGCATATCCAGCTGGATTCCGGGTTCTTCGTTTTCCGGCCAAGCGCCAGGTACCGCCAAACCCCAATATCCTAGAAAGCGCTAGCGCCCAAAGCATAAGACACTGCCGCTCAAACTCAAATTCCACCGTGCAACATGAACTGGAGTTTCCGAAAGTACTCCTTCTGCGATTCACAATCCTCCGAAACACCCGTAAAGCCTCCTGAGTGCCAAATGCTTGCCAATTCACTCGGCTGGGCCGTCGTCTGCGGGACCCTTCGGTGGCGCCGAGGCATTTCCCAAGCTCTTCCTTGGATGGCATCCCTCAGACTCGAGTCAGGCTTTTACGGACCGACAGTCTGTCTGAATTCTCCAGCTCCCAGCCTGACTAATCTGTCGGCCTTGGGACCCTGCGAAAGCCCAAGAAGATCCGTGCCAAAGTCCACAAGAACATAGCTTAACTTGGGTTTACGGCTTCGGGGTGAGGCTTTTGGTTTAGGGTTGTGGGCTGGGAACTGTTAGCTCCAGATCCGAAGCACGAAGTTGTCAAATCATCACTTCCTGCCGAAAGGATGAGCTGCCAGAGAAGGATCTGAAACAAGGAAACCTTGCGGCCTACATCCTGAACCTGACCTGAACGAATATGCCGGCCCCAAATCCCCGTCCAAGCTTCCGATAGAGCGCTCCGACGAAAAGAGCCGAGTCGAAGATAGCGCCGCCAGCGTACTCCCTGAAAGAAGTTGATTATGCAAGGCTTCATGGTCCAGCTTGTTTCGAGTGTAGGCGAGTAGGGGAAAGGTTGAATTTAAGGTGTTGGTTTGAGGGCTTAGGATATGTAGTTTCAGGGTGCTTGGGGAATAGGGTATGGGACAATTGTAGGACATAGGGTTCAAAGACGTTCAGGGACTGGACTTTACTATCGGGATACGGAATGGTTCTTAGCACGAAGCACAGGCCAGGGGCCCTCACTACCTAGCGTATGCACTGACGATTGTGGCCACCTGAAGCAGAACCTTGACCTTCTTGGCCCGCAACCTGCGGCAACTTTCATCTCGAACCAACAAGCCCTTACGCCTGAATTCGATCCTCTTTTTGCAGAAACTCGAACTTAGCCCCAACCCGGTGACCTGCCTTTGAAAGCCCTGGGCATTGAAGAGGTGGTAGGCCAGTCGATCCATGGGCTTCCTGCAGCTGGCCGCTGAAGTTTGCAAGTTTGCTCAGGGGTGCACATCTCTGAAGATGACGATGAATACGGACGGCGAAAACAAGGATGGCAGCGACACTGACGACGACGGCAGCACCGAGATTAGTGATTAGTGATTAGTGCTGATGATGATGAGGATGATCAGCTTGTTAGCCTGCTTTGTCGAGCTACAATGCTGGAGGCATGATCTTGATGTCCACATCCTAGGCTCTCAATTCGAGAAACCTTCAGCAATCCCGAACCCCAACCGCCGCTGGGAATTGGAGCCAGAATCCTAAAAAAATGACATCATTACAGATCTAGGTTACACGGCCTTCCCGGGTTCCGAAAGCCCCGAACCCTCCGGACGAAGCCCTCGATTCAGCAAGCTCCCCCACCCTCAAAGCCAAGAGGCTCCAAGTCCGAGTCAAGATGATCTTTACCATCACATCCCCAACACTGCCAACATCCCTCCCTGATTTCTATGGAGGCTGTGGGCACAGCTCGGACTTGGGTTTAAGGTCACGCGCCTCTCAGAACCTGCTAAGCACTCCAGGAATTCCAGGAGCTGCAGCTGGGCGGCTTTGTCTTGATGCTCGTGAAGAAAGGCAAGGCATCTTGGAGCTTCCGCTTGGTAAAGAGCACGGTGCCCATGCCTTGAGATCAACGGAGACATACACGGTATACCCTATCTCTTCCGTCGTTGGGCTCTTGCGACCTACAGCGAGAAGGGCGAACTGCGGGCAGGCCTCGCTCCTCGAAGCTCAGCTGAGAACCCGAAACGGCCCGAAACCCAAGACCTCCAAGCTCGAAGCCCTCAAAACGCTGACAGCCCCGCTGTCAGCGCCCCCTCGAGTAAGCTTCGCGCCCTCGGGAGCGAAGGACTCGCCTTCCTTCTCGGCTTAGGATATGCGGGGCTGTGAGCCGCACCCGGTCACCACGAACACCAAACTCATTCAGTATTCATGTTGTGGCGGCTATGATACGGTTTGACAACCCCGCTCTTCGTGGCGATGGCCCTGTCCTCCTCTGCGAAGCAGTGCTTCTTCATTGAAGGATTCGCGGCAGCGAACTTGTCGAACACTGGATGAGACACCATCTCACCGATAGCCTCAGATCAGGCATGATGTCTGTTGAAGTCCCAGACTCCTTGAGCTTTCGGATCTAGCGTCGAGAGTTTTACATGCAAGATCAGTAGCAACCATCACACCGTTCGAGTAGTCAGTAGTGGCTAGCATAAGCCAGCAGTATCAAGCCCGCTCCCCAAATGAAGTCTTGTTGCAAGGTAGCGATTCAAGATATGTCGGGAGTGACGACATTGTCACCAAAGGAGCCTGTTTGCCAAGCTAACGATTCAAGACATGTAGGGGGCAACGAAGTTGCACCGAAATGAAGTCTTGTTGCAAGGTAGGGGTTCAAGACATGTAGGAGGCGACGAAATTATCACAACACGAGGTTTTTTCAAGCTAACGCTTCAAGACGTGTAGAGGGCGACGGAAACCCAAGACACCCCATCCCACCAGCATCACAAAGGAGCCATGACCATGCCCTAGACAGAAAGTCATGAACAAACATGGCTTCAAAACCCTAAGCCAACACATCTGCAGCCGACAAGACCTCAGCCGCCGAAAGCCCTGAACCAAACCGAAGACCGGAACCATCCAAACTCCAATCTCTGAGCTTTAAATCCGAAACCCCGGAGCCCTAAGCCCCAAACTGTGAGCATGAATTCCCTTTCTACTTCCGAGGCCAAGCGACACCCCAGTGTACGTGGCATTTGTGCTTAGGGTTCGCTGGGCAGCAAACCTGAAAACTCAAACCGAGGTTTTGAGATTTTAGGGTTAGTTTCTGAAGCTTGCTCCATAACTGTGAAAAGTTCAGTTTTTCAGGCTCAGCTTCAGCTTTGACCATCGTGGCAGAGGATTCCGCGTTCTAGAAGAGGTGTCCGAGATATTATGTTTGATTGCCTCGGCTCGAACGTGTCAAAGATTTGGGAATGAGGTACGGTCGGGGTCCCTTTACTTGCAGGAAACTCCTATATAGGGTCTAGAGCACTGTTCTTGGGACCGCGACAGCATTTCGACGACAGGCCGAAGGTTATGTCCGAGGGTCAAAGTCCATCGCGAAGGTTGAAGCTTTCGGGCAGACTGCGTGACTGAAACCCTCAACCACGAAGACTAAACTATCCGAAACCTTCATATCAGGCTCCTGAACGCCCAGGCCGACATCTCAATCGAGGCTGCAAAGGTGCCCATCTTTCCTATTCCGATCTTCATCCTTTATGTTCTACTATATCCCTGCGTTGATTTGAGTATTTTCAATCAAGATTTCATCTGAACCTAAAATCAAGATAGAGTATGGCCTTTAGCTACTTCGTGCTATGACTGTAGAGTGATGGATTGAAAATTTAGCACAGAGTATTCGGGCTGTCTTAGTTGAACGACCCTTGCCAGCTTGAAAAACTGCTTCACCGAACATACCCTAAACACAAAGCCCCATTTGCCACAGCCGAAACCTCGAAGCGACCTACTTCCGGAAGATGAGCCTTCGTGTCACGGTCGTCATGGGACTCGCAGTGACTCGTCATCGCTTTCTTCTGCGCCTGGACCGCCCGCGCGTCTGAGTTTAGGCTTTGAGGCTTTGGGCTTCAGGGTTTAGGGCTTTTTGTGTTTAGGCGTGCAGCTCATCAAGGTGGGTTACGGCTACGCAGGCGTAAGAGCCTCTTCTCAAGCATCCGTACCACCGAGTATTTTACGACGAGCACCAAGTTGGCCACAGCCGGGTAATTCTCTGAATTCTGGTCCCTGCTACGGTCCTTACGTAGTACAATAATATGACTGCCGTTTTCCTTGGAAATCCAAAGAAGGAAGCATAATTTCAGTTGAGTTAAGAGCATCCACCTCTCCCCTCCTAGGGGTCACGTTGGAGACATTTCGAAGCCCTGATGGGGAAAACAGACCGCGATGCGAAGGGTTTACGAACTCTTACCAGAGGCCTGCAAGAAGCACCAAAGTTCACTGACCTCAAACCCATCAGCGCATGAACCCCGAAGCTTCATCACACACACACACACCCAAACGTAAACACCCCGAAACCTTAACCCGAAACCCGCCCATAGGCTGCCTCCCAGACTTCCTTCATGTAGGCGCTGCCCTTGCGGGCGGCAAGGAAGTTGGAGCTGAAGGCCTTGCAGCTCTTCCTGGGCACAGGCATGTCTCGGGTTCTAACCGCATTGGGCATGGGGTGCATGGCTGAGAGGTGCAGGGAGTCAGAGAGTTCCAGGGTGGGATCTGAGGTCTTCATTAAATTCACATCTTCTATGCTTGGCCTGTCTTTCACCACATTCTCAGTTCCTCAACCTTTCCTCCCCTCAAGGCAACTGTGAATCTTCTGAGCATAGGAGATCAGGTCGTAATCGTCGGCAACCTTGTCCAGCACCTGTGTGCTGGGGCTTGCATCGTACTATTCTTTGGCGATGCCGAGAATACCACCATCTCTTGGACTGTCATTGTGATGGTTACTATCATCACGGTTGCGACCAAAGCTACGAGTCTGGTAATGATGGCTTCTCAGCCTGTGATAAACGGGCAAATCTGCAAGCCCCAATCCAAGACATGGCAACTTTCTCAAGCCCAAAGCCCCAGGACAGAAACCTACACCCTCCAGCCAAAGCAATCAATGACCAACACGATGTAGGGTAGGGCATCCAGGGCTTTAGTAGATTGAGAGAGGCCGAACGAGGTCTTGCAGAAGCAACTTATCCGGCCCCATGTTCTTTGGGCTTCGAGGTGACAGGGCTTTAATGGCTTTAGGAGGTTCGCGGATTCAGTGCTCTGTGGTTCAGGGTTTCGCTGTCCGGATGTCAGTGCTGCAGGGTGAAGGGCCAAGGGCTCGAAACCAACTTCGATTTGGGATGCGGCTTGTGTAAGCGAAGTAGATTTGCTCTCTGCGCCTCGTTCAAGTCCCTGAGGACCAAGATGTCGGTGTCCATGTAGATGCCTGCGAAGATCGCACTGCAAGCCCGGAGGGGCTTCCGGATGAAGGGAGCATGGCGTGGGCTCCTTGTGGAGGCTTTGGATTAGAGTTTGGAGGTTTCGGGAATATCAAGACCTTCCTCAGAACCTCAGCCTAAACATCCAAAGCCTTTCAGATCCGGTGCAGCTCTGCAACTTTTCTGCAACTTCTGCACGGCCTCCATGATGATAGATCAAAGCATAGCGGATAACGTCCGACCGGGATCCATGGTCGGGGAGCCTGATCAGAGCTGCCGCTTTGATGTAGGTCCCTTTCTCCATATCCTGGTTTTCAGCATGCTCTCCTATGTCTCTTCGCAGCTGTCAGGTTGAAGCCTAAACGACCCCTTGTCTCTCTACAGCGGCTCGGGGCTGCGTTTTGCCTTTGGCTTTGAACGGCCAATCCAGGTCGAGCGGTAGACTGTCCCTGGGTTCTGAGGGCAGAGCCGCCCATGCTTACTGCGCAGGGTGGAGGGTTCAAGAGTTCACCAGTTAGGTTCTGGAACCCCTGAAGCACTCGACTGAACCGGCTATCCTAGACACCCAAAGCTGGAAACCACAAAAACCCTCAACCAGGAAACTGCGATAGATTGCACCATAAACCCTCAACGCACAAGGCTGCATCCCTAAACACACTGCATGCACTCGGTTCTAAACCTAAGTCGTTCAAAGACCCTCATGAACAAATCCCCGAACATCCCACAGAAGACTCAGAAGAAGCCTGAAATACTCTTCTGGAAGATCCGGGATGTACTCAGCGATGTTGGTGTCGTTGATGAGCACCTGGGCAAACGCAGGCTGCGCTGACACTTGTGCTCTATGGTCGGTCTAAGGTCGAGTACAGAGGCCTATAGCCTGGGATGGAGTATTTAGGGTGTATCCAAGCAGTCTCAGATTTAGATACTCGTGGCTGTACAACTCCGGGCTGCTGAATGAAAGCCCGGCAACGCATCCACGAACCTGGCAAGACTAACACTGCTGAACCATAACCCATTCTGGCACAAGGACGTAGCGTGCGTGTGGGGTTGTTGGGGGGCCTTTTTTTGCCCAGGTTCAGGGCTCCCACAGCGGCCGTGGGAATGAAGGGCCCAGGACTCCAGGTCTTTTTGGATGAAGAAAGGCACCTCACCAGGGCTTCAGAGGGCTTCAGGCGGGTTCTAAAAGGGGAGGTGGTCCTTTGAACTCTTAACCTTGCAGCAGGTTCCTGCAGCGTCCCCTTTGAACCCTAAACCTGACAGAAAGGGTTCAAAGGAGTTTGGCTTGAAGTTAAAGGGTTTCTGTTTTACGGAGTACAAGGTTTAAGGGTTTTAAGGTTATTGGTTTTCCTGCAATGCTGGGGTCTGGACAAGCACTGATACAAACCGCTTGGAGCTATGCTGTGTGGCTTTGAATGTTCAATATCTTTGAAGCCGCAGCCCTGAGAGCCCCAACCACGGAAGCCTAGCCGGAAGACCAACCCAGGAATGTCCGCAAGAAGGGGGGCTCTTCAGATCTACTCTACCTCTTGGGTGCTTTCGAAGCAAGATTGCAACAGACGAGCTTCAATTTGGAAATGCTTGGAATGTGCAACACTCACTAAAGACCCTCAACACTGTCCAGGTCCTAGGCCCTAAACACTCATCCGTGCCGACCTTTCCAGCATGGTAGTCCCACATCGCGAAGATCTTGCATTCCGTCCTGCGCGTCGATGGACGTGGCCCTAGCCCCGAAATCAGCAACAAGACCCCAATGAAGACGTAAAAGGTAGAACTGAATTGATTCGAAATGCGACCGTAGATAGCACGTCGAAATTTATGATACCCGCATGGTCAGCCTCACAACCCCGTATAAGTCATTAGGATCTAAGGATTTGGAGGATTAGGCTTTCGCACTTGCGGTCCCGGGGTAATTATGCTGTGCCGCCCCAGACCTACTTGGAAATCCCAAATCTCGCGGGACTCGAGACCCCAGATCTATGATTTGTGTGAGCTGCATGAACTTATGCGCAATCGCAAACAATCACTCACTCACTCAATCAATCAAGTGTAGAAACAAACAAACAAACACAAAAACAAACACACACACACAGACAGACAGACAGAGACAGAGAGTCCACTTTTTTGGTGCTTCGGGAGGAGCTGTGCAGTATCGGGTTTACATCTCTTGCAGTCTGCTGTTTCCTTGCTGGTCCTTTACACGATGCTGTGCCAGTGAGAAACCCGGAAGGGCAAAGGCCCCACACTTCCTCAACCCCAGAAAGGCCCTGGAGGCTAACGCGGAATTCTCCCGGTAAACCCCTTTTTGGAAGCCCTGAGAAACCCCGCCCCAAAGATCGCCTCTTCTCGCGCAGCCCTGCGCCCTTTCCACGGATTCTCGGGGGCTTTCCGTGTCTCATGGTTTCTTCGGGGTCCAGGAGCTTAGGGGTCTGTTTTGGAGAGAATCGAGCAACCCTACCTGAGGCTTGCTCTTTCGGTCTTTTCAAAGGAGGAGGAGGATCAACTACTGGGGGACATGTATATTGAAAACTACACTGTCTAGGATCGAGTTTTTAAATCCGGCTGCTAGCAGCCTCGGATGATCGCGAGGGCCTTTGTAGGTTTTTAGTCTTGGGTTAAGGTTGCTTGGAAGTATCTTACACGTCAAAGCTGTGCTCTTCATGCTTCTGGTTCGGGGTCCTGGTTGAGAAGGAAAGCTTTGACCCCAACAACCTTAAATCCCTGAAGCCAAACCCCTAGAAGTGTCGACGTGCGCCTGGAACTTCACTCCCAATGCTGGAGCCAGTGCCAAGGCGATGAGAAGGGCGAGCTTCATGGCGGCACTTCTCGAATCTACGTCCCTGCAGACCCGGACCCCCGCAAAGAAAGCAAAGCTCCGGTCCATGTTAAGCCCTCAACTGCTAGATGAGGGGACAATCACGACCATCTGGAACTCCTGACTGGAGCTACTAAGCGGCCTTAAGACGCAAATAAGTATCGTTCTTCCTCCAGAATCAAGAGTAAACCGAGTAAACCCGAACCACCTTGAAACCCCGGTCTCCGGTCCCAGGGCACACTACGTTGCGGCTACGGAAAGCCTCCGAGTGGAAGTCGGAGCTGCGGGTAGCGCGCGACAGATCAAACGGACAGATAAGGTTTCGGACAGGTTTGGGGCTGAGCATATAAGATTCAAGGTGACGGATTTATTTTGGGACAGTGAGGCAATGGACATGTTGTTGAGACGCGGAATTTCCGTCATAAAGGAATAGACCCTGGGACTTTCATTCCTGGGGCACTAAAGCATATGCGTAAGACAAGCTGAAGGACCGGAGAATATGATTGGCAAAAGAGAGTCACCGTCGTGGTGGTGCAAGAACTTGTCCTCGAACGATGTAACAACGTACTGTACTGGAAACCCCATATCCTGCGCAAGTAAGCAATCTGTCATCCGCATCTATTGTCCCTCCTTCAGAGCCGCTTAATGCCGATACGGGAAACATTCGGAGGCTTCGAATTGGGGTGATGCATTGAAGGTGCCACTCGGGTATGAAACTGCTGAGCTATTGTCGGGCTCGCATCACAAGGACGCTTAATGGAGCTGAAGGATAATCGCTCCGTAAGCTGCAGAACTGTAAACCGCTCACCCTCAACACCAAATTCACCCCGTCTTCTTCTCTCCTTTTCACCTTTCCTGAACTCTGCCTCCTTAAGCCTCCACACCGCAAAGTCCCAAAGCAGGAAGACAACAAACGCCAGGTCTTGGAGAGCTTTCACAATGCAGAGGTTCGCCTCTCAAGGACCCGAGTTCCTTCCAAAGCCTTCCGCCCTAAACTTCGAAACCCCAGAGGCCCTAGGCCCGAGGCCCTAGATCCGAAACTCCAAATATCCAAGCCCAAGATCCCACAATAAAACCCCAACCCGAAAAATCGTCAACTCCTGGGCTCCTTCTTTTTTCACTTCTCGTGGTTGCAGCCCTGCTCAGTTGCGGGAGTTTCTCGAAACAGGTTTCTGGGGTTCGGGAGGTTTGGGAATTCTGCGTTGGGATCTTGCTAGCCCCCACCTGTGCTTTAAAGCCTTGGAACTCTCGAAGCCTGGAGACGAAAATGTCGGGCAGGTTGAGGGTTTAGGGCCGTGTAGGGCCGTTTAGGGTTTTGGAGAATTTCAGAGAAACTCCCCCATGGGACCAACGAATTTAATGGGTCGAAGGGGAGCCGGGCTCCTGATCTCAATCACGAGATGGCCCTATACTCCCTGACCACTGGCACTTTACATGCAGACTTTCTCTAAGCAGAGTTTCGGTTTTAAGTGTGTGTATGTTCTCGCTCTGCCAAACCCCAGAAGTGGAACTCAGGTTGCTTTAAACTTCATCTGGAGGCTTTATCTACGGATGTTGCTCTCGTTGGTTCTTCACAACCATTGCTCTATCCACTGCAAGGCTTAGCTACCATGCTTGGGACACTCCGGCACGCCGATTCAGCTCTGCGCAACGACGCTGGGCCCGCCCTCGTACGGAGGTGGTACCACCTAAGGCAGTGGAAGTTGGGATCAAAACACAGACATTGCAGAGATAAATGTATGCAGTATATATATATATATGTATATGTGTATGTAAAGGGAAAATGTATATGTATATGTATGCCGTTATACATATAATACACACACACACACGCATTTGTACATATCTCTGGGTCCCTCTTGAAGCGTGTGTCAATAAACAATCACATAAATCAGTACGTAGACAATTATGAATTCAGTACAGATACATATATATATATATGTATATATATGTATATATATGTATATATATATATATGTATATGTGCATATGTGTATTTGCTATCTATCTACCTATCTATCCATCTGTCTGTCTGTCTGCCTGTCTGTCCATCTATCCAGCTATCTATCAGACACACACGCACACGCACTCTACACACATATACATTATATATGTAAATAAATAACTATGTATGTATACATACAGACATACATACATACACACATGCACGACCGCTTTTCATATTGATGATTTTTACGTGCTTCGCCTGTTTCGACCATCCGCGCATGTGTGCTTTCTGCTTTCACATCCACCACCCCAAGCGCCCTCAACGGCCACTTTGAAGTCACAAAAACCACCAGCAAAAACATGCCCAGCCCTGGAACAGGAAAACACTGGCAAAGTGGCAGAAGTTCCCTGAGCTTGCGAACTCCATGGCCTCCCGTCTTGAGTCTCCACCAAGAAACCAAGATCTCTCAAACCTCCAGTCCACAACTAAAATCATAGTTGAGATCGGGGCCCGGTTGCCCGAAATGTTGCTCACCTCAGCTGAACTGTCGTGTATGTCCTGTAAGCTTTCAATGCCCCTTTCCATGCTGCAGGATCCTCATGACTTTACACAACACATGTGACTTCACTAGGCGCCCTATCATTTCGTCGAGTTATGTTTTCAAGGGACAACTTCGTGCTGTTCACAAATGTCCCGGAGTCGGGGTCCCTTTTGCAGGGGTCTGTCCTGCAAGGAACCCACTACACGGATTACTTGGGGTATCTTTGTTTCCACAGCTCTAGCATGTCCAAATGGATTCAGCGAGGAGCGCAGTTCAAGGGATGAGGCCGAGAGCCCTAAACCCTAAACCACTAAACCCTAAACCCTGCATTTCCTGCATCTCAAATGTTTCTTCAGGGTCTGGGGCATTTTGGGCTTAGGGTTGGCCTAACCACAGCAGGTGGATTTCCTTGGAGGCCTCATCCCTCGGAAGATATTTTTGCCATGGCACGGTGTCTGCGATGAAGGACAAGGGAGTTTCCTCATCTTCCGTAAACTGGCTGTTCCTTGGACTTTAGGGACGCCTGGGTGAGTCTGCGGCCCAGGTTTTGGGAGCTGGTTTAAGTTTTGACTCGGTAACCGCTTAACGTTTTGGGATGTGTCAGGGTCGCGGGATTGGGGCGTTGGGTTGGCGACGCGTGGACCCCTGCCCCTGCCAAGCGTCTACAAGGCCAACAGAGCTACACCACCATCTGGTTGGACCATGAGACCTACATCGAAATCTAGAGTTCTAAATCCTACACCGGTTGCAGACAGGACCAGAAAAATCGTCCCCATTTACACCAGGGCACCTCTCGACGTAAACCACGCCCGGCTCGGCCTGGCTCCACTATCTTCGGGACAGTTCCCACAGGATGTAGAAGGGCCTTTTTAGGGGCTTCAGGAGTTTTGAAGGCCTTTTTTGGCTAGGTTTTTTTGTTGAGGCTCTAGGGAGTTGTGAGTCTTGTGCTCGTCTTGCTTCGCCACGGTTTCAATCAGGCACAAGGCCAAGCAAGGGCACATGCAAAGGGGAATGCAAATCCCAACATGTCTAACTGGCAAGGACCACCAGTCAGGAGACATGGTCAATCTCTCTGGGTAGCTGCAAGCATGGGGTGCTGAAGCTTGGACTGCAAAAAGCTTGCAGCGTAACTACCTTTGTGCCCAGAAGTTCCACAAGCAGCAACAACGATTTTGACCCGAGCTAGGCGTCGCACATGCAGATGAGTAGCTGTCAAAATGGATACCAACACATTCTTTATATCCTAGACTCTGGTCTACGTGCCAAACCTTCAAGCTGAACTACAGTTTGCAGGGTGCCCAAGATTTGCAATGGGTTTACCCTGGAAGAAAGAAGTCCATGCAGAGCTGTGGAATCAGTTCTTTTGGAGCTTCCCCAAAACAAGGGCATTAAGTCGACCCCCCCACAGCCCACAAACCTTAAACCCACCACTAAGGCCTAAATCTTCAAATCCATACATCATGGCGCAATTTCGACCACCACCCTCGAGAGCTCTTCCCTCGCTGAATTCACCGCGGAGGAGGTTGGGCTCCCTAGCCGTGCTTGGGAGACAGAGTACAGACGTGGCTGGAAAGCCTCCGCATAGGGTTTAGCGCTTTTGGGTTTTGGGATCTAGTCCTAGCGGTTTAGGTTTAGGGGTTGGGGTCTGGGGCTCTGGGGCTTCTGACCAACTGACAAGCTTCCCCCAGGGCCCTAAACCACAACGTACCTGTGAGAACAACGGCTGAGTGGTTTATCCAATTCACACGACCTGGTGCTTCGGCCCTGAAACGTCTGCCGAATCATCTTGAAACCTTCAGAGCCCAATCACTTCCCGAGAAGTGTGCAGTGGTCAGCACGGCACATAATTTCAGCATTTGCACATCCAGCGCCTTTGAGGGGGTACGCCGGGTTGCAGGAGATTGAGGTTTGGACACCATTGTCAAGTGTAGTCAGAAGCAAGACAACAGTGTTGCTCTGGCTCTTGACCGGCCTTTGCAGCATGTCTTAGAGGGAAAGGACCGGGGCAAACACCCTAAGAACATGCCACATGAAACCCTGCAGGAGTTCCGATGACGAAAAAGGAGGGGCTTACGTCGAGTACAGAAATTTCAGACTCCCTTCCATCGATGTAGGAACTTTTGCCTGAAAATCCAAGCGCAGCCCGTTGCCAGGATTCTCGGTAAGTCATCCAAGATGTAACCGTATGGAAAGCATCAGATGTTGGAATCTCTTTGCTCAGAGCTCCGAATCCTCGCGCAGGGGCGGGAGCGTGCTTCGGCCTCGGCGTTTCCCGCACGTATAATCCCGAACCCTCACCCCAAAGCCCTGAACCTCGAAAAGCTGTTTAGAAAACCTTGAGAACTAACAGACCATAAAACCCATGCCCTAAAGCCATACGCCGTTCGGCAAAAGAGCTGGCGAAGCTTCGATCTTCAAGGATTGGGGCAGGGCCACTGGGCCTAGGAGCTTGGGGTCTAGGTGTACCGTTTCACATGCTACCGGTGTGTGCTGTTCACGGTCTTTGAACAAGCCGATTGTCCCCATACCTTTACTGAGTACCCGAACTATAAGAGAGGACCATCAGCACCAGATGAAAAGGCTGGGGAGCCTACGAAACCGAGTACGTAGGCTTGCGGCGGCTTGCTTCTCATCGTAATTTGCAGTTCTTCAAGCTTTCGCGGAGGCCCGAAACCACCAAACACTGCTTGGCATGGCTTGGCTTGGCACCAACATTCCCCAAGTTCCACTTCAAATCGCCAATCCACTGAGTCCCTAACCCTACGCAAGCATCCCAAGCTAGACGCCCCGTTTCCCGCCGTTCCTGCCTGAGGTTTGGGTTCGGCCCTTCCTTGCCATGCACATGCAAATCCCAGGCCCTTCAAGAAGCATATGTGATGACGAGCCAGCGTAAGATTGAAGCGCACCGGAAAACCCTGATGCCCTGCAGCTTCAGCACTCCACACCACCAAAAATTCAAAATGTCCGAAACCTCAAGACTCAAGACTTGCACAAAGCCTCTAGCCTCATCATGAGAATCTCTACAAGCGGAAATCTTTGTTACAAGCCGAGACGATAGAAGCTAAAGAAAGCTCCCATGCCACTAAGCCGGGGGAACAGTGCCCCCTGTGCCACACTGAGCTTACTCAGGAGCACGTCGCCATACATTGCAAGTGGACTGGCAAGTTCTCCCTCTCGGGTGCAAAACGCCGGTGCAGGCTGGGCAGGTTGTTCTGAAGTTTGGCCCGCCTCGGGAATTCCCGCTAAGAGAGTTCGGAACAACCCACACATGGAGAAATTGGACGGTCTTGGGACATGCGGACCCAGAAATTGGAACGGGATTTGTTCACCACGTCTCATTTTGAGACAAAGCGTTCCTTTCTGATCGGGAAGAAACCTGGGGTCTCCAGTCTCGAGCTAATATACTGCTTTACTTGGTTACGGCATCAACTGCACCGAAAAGGCTGCGACCACAACACGGCATCCGGCAAACGTAACTCTGGCGGGATCGGCTGAGGGCAGATGCCGAAAACAAAGCCGGCGCCCAAGGGCAGCCACAGCAACGTCGTGGAGATACCGGCAGAGATCTGAATCGCAGGTATGCACTGGATCCACGGGAGCCGACGAGCCCCGTGCAGCCGCAGTGGCGGTAGATGCTCCTGCACACCTGTCGAATCC
>CAJNJA010041564.1:0-27644 GCA_905231915.1 Symbiodinium necroappetens | reverse complement strand
AAGGGTTCCTTTAAAGGGCTCTAAAAGGGTACTATAAGGGCTTTAGGGGTTTAGGGGTTTAGGGTTTAGGGGTTTAGGGGTTTTCGGGTTTAGGGTTTAGGCTTTAGGCTTTAGGGTTTAGGGGTTTAGGCTTTAGGGTTTAGGGTTCAGGGTAGTAAGTAAGGTTATGGCTACCTTATTTGGAGTTATAGTTACTTATCAGTCTACCCTAGTGATAACCCTATAGATACTAAGTACCATGATCCCTTAAGTTTTCTTAAACAGAGAACAAGGGATCTACCGGGAGGGTTCAGGGTTCCTTAAAATGGGGTGTAGGGTTCAGGGACTTCACCCAAAAAAGCACCGACCTGTTTGAGTTTAGGGTTTAGGATTTAGGCTTAAGGAAGTATATAGAGAAACTGTAAAAAGGAGTCCAGAGAAGTTTAGGGTTTAGGGGTTTCGAGAATTGAGGGTTTAGGCTTTAGGGTTCAGGTTTTCCGCTTAAAAAGGGGTCCATAGGTAGGCTGATCAGGATCTCGAGGAGGGGTTTAGGGTTTAGGGCGTTTGGGGTACCCAGATGTTAGTTTAAAGTAGGGTACCCAGAGGTTTTAGGGTTTAGGGTTTAGGGCGTTTAGGGTGCCCAGATGTTAGTTTAAAATATATTCCGTACCCAGAGAACCCAGTACCCCTTAATGAAGGAATGTGCCTTAAATCATTATAATATTAAGGCCCCTATAGTTTAAGGTACATATATTCCTTAATTAAGGTGTACTGGGTTCTCTGGGTAATGAAACGGTTTGGGATCTGGGCAGGGATCTAGGGGTTTGGAAATTCAAGGCTCATGGTTTAGGGGAGTGTTTTTGGGTTTTCGGGCTTGAGGGGGGAGGGTTCCGGGTTTCGGGTTTGGGTTTAAGGGTTTACTGGGGAGCTTGCCTTTACGAGTTGTGGGACTTGTGCTTTTGGACATTTTTGGGGTTGGGGATAGCTTTTTTTTGCTCAGTTCATCTATTTGGGGCAGAGTTCACACGCAATCTCGCAACAGTTCCTTACTAAACCCTAAACCCCTAAACCCCCGAAACCCTAAACCCACGTAGCCTGGTTGTAGAGTGTCAGTGCGCTTGGTTTGGTGCAGTGGGAGGAGCTCTAGCTCGAAGATCGAGTGGCTCTACCGGTTTCGGGCTTAGGGTTTAGGGTTTAGGATTCACCACCGCTCCAGGTTAAAACCCCATAGCCACCTTTTCTTAGATTCCTAAAAGGTCTTGGTGTTGTTTGGGGCTTGAGGATTTGGGGTTTAGGCTTGGCCCAAAGAAGCCCTAAAAATTTACAGCCTACCAACCCAAAATGAACAACTTAGAAGACCCTTTGACTGAACCCTATATCTAAACCCTGAGCCCCTAAACCCTAAACCCTATAGAACGCTGTGCAAGGACCAATACAAGTTTGATCCAGAGGTCGTTGCGACCATGGTGGATCAGGCACGGAGCGGAGCATAGGAGGTCATTGGAGGCCCAGCTAACGACTTAAAGAGGGTTTAGGGTGTAGGGTTGAGGGTTTAGGCTTTAGGGGGTTTAGGCTTTAGGGGGTTTAACTAGCGTCGAGACTTCTGCTTACGGAGGATTGAGGCTCTATCAAGAATATCCCCCCTTATGATTCTGACTTGATGACTATAAGTACGCAATAATATGTCCGCATCCTCACACCCCGAAAACCCCAAACTCGAAAGCTTTAAACCTTAAAGCCTAAAACCCCGAACCCAAAGCCCTTTCAAGCCTGAGCCCTTAACCCGAATCTCCACGGCCTAAAATCCTGAGGGCCTAAACCCTAAAAACCGTAACAAACCCTAAAGCCCTAAAGCCTAAAACCGTAAAGGCCTAAATCCTTAAACCCTAAACCCTAAAGCCCTAGACCTTTAAACCCTATAAACCCTAATCCCAAAAGCCTTCAAGCCTTCTATTATATAGAGATCAAATGTATAGAAAATTCATAATAAAGCATTGTCTATAATAATATGTACTATACTGGAGACCTAAAGGGGACTCTAATTTAGAGAACTACCTTAAACCCTAAAAACCCAAAGCCTGCATCTCCGAACATCAGAAACCTCAAACCCTAAAGCCCTAAACCCTGAGACCCTAAGGCCTTCGAACCCTAAAAGCCTAAAGCCCTAAAGCCCTAAAGCCCTAAAACCTAAAGCCTTATAACCCTAAACCCTGAAGCCCTAAAGCCCTAAACCCTGAAACCCTAAAGCCTAAAGCCTTCTAACCCTAAACCAATGTCTCGGTTTTTTGCAGGGCAGTGGCCTCGAAGACCTCTCGGAGCATCTTTGCGAGGCTTTCTTTGGGTGCAGAAGATAGAGTTGATCCGAGGGCTTAGGATTGAGGGTTTAGGGTTGAGCGGGTTGAGGGTTTAGGGTTGAGTGGGTGGAGTGGGTTGAGGGTTTAGGGGCTAAAGGCTTAACGGGGCTCAAAAGCCACCCGAAAGGCTTGCATGGTATGTTTGCTGAGCCAGCTTACCCCACGCATCGAAGCACGCTTTTTGGAGTATGTGCGGCGGGGGTTTCTGAAGTTGAACGGGCATGAGCGCCCTCCGGTCTAGGATTTAAAGGTCTAGGATTACCCAAGAAATTATCAACAAATACTCTCCCGACACTCAGTTGCTGGTTTGAGCAGGCCCTTAGGATCTATCTCGCAAAGCAGTTGGGCAGTGCCGCTTGCGAAGCTTGCTGTACCCACAGGCTCCACAGTAGTTCCTTTTTGGGGTTACCTTATAGGATTCTAAATATAAACCACAAAAAAGGAACAACTTTGGAGCCTATGGGTAGTATGCGTAGGGCAGGGGGGTTGTAATTAGCAGGCGCGTGTGGTCCGAAGAGCCTGCACCTTCAAGGTCCCTTAGTCTCACCTTCCCCCGTGCCCCGCCAAAAATCTAGCGATTGCTGAGCCCTAAACCCTAAACCCCTAAACCCCTAAACCCTCAAACCCTAAACCTAAACCCTAAGGGTTTAGGGTTTCAGGGCTTAGGGGCCTCAGGCCACCATAGAGAACCCGCCCAAGCATGCCTCACTCTGAAGTATTAGAGCCTTGCCAGTCTGGTAATAGAAAGGTCCATCGGATGGTTCATTGCAGAGTTTAGAGTTTAGGGTTTAGGGTATAGAGGTTTAGGGGTTTAGGGTTTAGGGTTTAGGTTTTAGGAGTTGCAAGCCTAAGCTCTATAGATCCTAAACGCTTCGGTAAGGTTCGGTTTAGGTTTTATGGCTTAGGGTTTCAATGCGAAAGCCCAGTCACATGAAGGATCTAAGTAAATACCGAGTAAATCATGAGGCCCTAAACCCGAAGCCCCTACAGCCCTAAAGCCCAAACCCCAAACCCTAAACACTCTGTGCACCCTAAACCCTACAGCCTAAACCCTAAAGCCTAAACCCTAAGCCCTGAAGCCTAAAGCCTAAACCCTAAAGCCTAAACCCTAAAGCCTAAACCCTAAACCCTAAGCCCTGAAGCCTAAGCCCTCAAGCCTAAAGCCTAAACCCTAAAGCCTAAACCCTAAGCCCTGAAGCCTAAACCCTAAAGCCTAAACCCTAAACCCTAAGCCCTGAAGCCTAAGCCCTAAAGCCTAAACCCTAAAGCCTTAAGCCTACACCCCCAACCCTAAGTACTTTGTGCACCCTGCAGGGTTCACGACTCTCCCCAGGCCCGAACTTCTAATGCCTTCAACACGGTAACCCTTAGCATCAAAGGACTCATATTTTAGGGCTTTTGGGCCCAAAGACCCTATTATATAAGGCTTTTGGGCTATTTTGATGCTAAGGGTAATACTACAACCCCACAGCACAAAACCGCCAGCACTTAGAGCTTACCTAGACCCCAAAGAACCTACCTTTTTTTTAAGCATTCATATACGGAAATCGGAATAAGGAACCCCAAAAAGGAGAGGTTCTTAAGGGTCCAGGTAGAGCTTTCAGGGCGCAGGGAGTTTAGGGGTAAAACCTGTGACCCCAAACCCTACAAAATGGCAGGTTAAGACCCTTTGATTAGTGGGTAGGTAGAACCGTAAACCCTCAACCCACTCAACCCTAAACCCTCAACCCTAAACCCTAAACCCCCTCAATCCCAAACCCGTAAACCCCAAAACCCTCAACCCCAAAACCTAAACCCCATATAAATCCTAAACCCTAAACCTCCTTAAACGGTATATTTTGGAGTCCCAGGGAGGGCTTTAGGGTGCAACGCCTCAGCTCTAAGAGGTCATGGCGAATGGCCTGGAGGAGCATGCCGAGGCCAAGCCTAAGGGTTTAGGGTTCCAGGGTTTATAGGGTTAGGGTTTAAGGGCTTTACAGTTTCAAGGTTTAGGGCTTCAGGGGTTTAGGGTTTCGGAGTTTTTGGGCTTTACGGTGTTAGGGTTCAGGGTTTAGGGTTCAGGGTTTAGGGTTTAGGGTTTAGGGTTCAGGTTTAGGGTTTAGGGTTCAGGTTTTAGGCCTCTAAGTGTAGTTCTTGTTTGGGTGGCCTCGGTATATAGCAAGCACCATACCGGTGCTCCAAAACAATATGCTGCAATCCAGGTCCAGGGCCTAGCTATAAATTACATGATGCATCCTAATCTGACCCAACTACTGTCGAACCCTTCACCCTGAATCAAACAAACCCTGAGGGTCCATGTACTCAAATAGCATATACTTTGGCCTTAAAGTAGTCCCTATATAGATACTTTGGGGCCAAAGTATATAATATTTGGGTACATGGACCATTAGGGAAAGCCCACATGCTCGAGCCCAACTCAACAGTCCTAACCCCTTTGTACCCAAAGCCCTGCCAAACTCCACACCCCAAACACCTTTGAGCGCTCAACCCAGTCAAAAAGCTCTATAGCGACTCAGCGAACCCGTAGAGAACCCTATGAATAACTGATGAAGCCCGTGCGGAACCCTTACAAGGCTGCGAATATCACTTAAACCCATTTAGGGTTGGGGCCTGTAGGTTATCCCTGAATCCTTGACATGTTCGATTCAAAACCCTTCCCACACCCCACACCCGAAGCCCTACCAACGAAAGCTTGGACAAAGCCCACACGACAATAGCTCTCCGAAAGAACACGACCTCCCACGAACATCTAACTAAGCTTGAATCCTTAACTCCCTAAGCCATTAATAGACACCTACGCCCCCCATAGAGCCATTAGATATGCAACTCGCGTAAAACCCAAGGCACTACACTAAACCCTTCAATTCCTGCTAAAGCCTCTTCAGAACCCCCCGCCCCCACGCCATACCGGCATAAAGCCCTGTAACAACCTTCTCAAACACCTTGAGTTCCGAAGCCCTAACCCCCCAAGCCTTGAGAGCCTGTAACTACCATTCATTCATATGGGGGCTTCCGAAAATAGGGGACCCCAATAATAGTACCCCAAATCGTAGGATCCTTATTATAAGGACCCCAAATTAAGGTACCCCTCATTTTCGGAAACCCCCATATCCCTGTTGAGGACAAAGTCTCGGCCAGCGGCCACAACATGGCCTCAAGCGAGGACGGAGATGGTTCAGCTTTCTGGTTCGAGGGGTGGCAAGTCTGTCTAGGGTGTAGGGTTAGGGTCTAGGGGTTCAGCTTTCTGGTTCGAGGGGTGGCAAGTCTGTCTAGGGTGTAGGGTTAGGGTTTAGGGGTTCAGCTTTCTGGTTCGAGGGGTGGCAAGTCTGTCTAGGGTGTGGGGTTAGGGTTTGGGGGTTCAGCTTTCTGGTTCGAGGGGTGGCAAGTCTGTCTAGGGTGTAGGGTTAGGGTTTAGGGGTTCAGCTTTCTGGTTCGAGGGGTGGCAAGTCTGTCTAGGGTGTAGGGTTGGGGTTTAGGGGTTCAGCTTTCTGGTTCGAGGGGTGGCAAGTCTGTCTAGGGTGTAGGGTTAGGGTTTAGGGTTTAGGGTCTTACCCTATGGGTCCATGTACCCAAACAGTATATACTTTGGCCCCAAAGTACCTATACCTATAAAACCGTGCGGCTATTATTTCCGCCGCCAAAGCAAGAGGCAGATATTTTAGGCACCAAAAACCAAACCCGCAGCCACATAATCAAAAGCGCCGACGAAAAAACAATATTGCCGCCAAGCCTTCTTCACCGAAATGCCCTGAAGCCCAAATCTTACCCTAAACTCCGAAGTCCTGAATGGAGTCAGGGTCGGGGTCTGTTGAGGTTAGTTTCAGGTGAGTTCGGGGTTTGGTGAAGCATAAATGGTCAGATAAGATGATTAGCTCAAGCCTCAGGAGGTTTCCTTGGGTTGGGAGTTGAAGTTTGCAGGAGGAGTCGGGGGTCTCTGATGCCTTCAAGGTTTGAATGTTCGTTCTCGGGCTTTCGGGGCTTTAAGGAGTCTTGTTGTCCGAAAGGACGAGTGGCCTTCACGAGGAAGTCGGGCTCGAGGTTGCAAGTGCCATTGATCGTACAACGAAATTAGAAGTTGGAGATGTTGGAGACCCCAGCTTCGGCTTAGAGGTCCCTGAAGGAAACCCTGAACCCGAAGAACCGCTACAACCTAGCTTCACCCCCCCCCCCCCCCCAAACCATAGCTTCGGCTGCCATGCGGCTGAGCTGCTGTGGGGCTGATGGTGCTTCTTTGGCTTACCCTATATCCTAAAACCCTGAACCTCTGAATTCCAGAATGGCATAGTACTAGCCCGCTTTAGGTTTTGCACAGCAGTCGGTCGATTCGCACGATGTCGCCGGATCAAGGCTGCCTTCTTCAAGAAGTGACGTTGCAAGACTCGTCTGTTAATCGTCCTGACCGATACTTTCAAGGACAAGCCGCATATGCGGCCTATCAGATCCTCGCCCATCTCGCAGTTCCAAGCGATTGGATTAATGATCAAGGGGCCAGAACCCTGCAAGACCTGCTTGATTTCGAAGGCCAGGTGGTGCACGGCATGAAATTTGGGCTTGAGAGCGAAGTAAGTCAAGCCCAGAGCCAGGGATTGCTCGGCCAGGCTCTTATATCCAGCCAGCACAGACATCAGTCGCAGATATAAGTTCTGTGCACAGGTTCGGCGAAGCCAAAGCCCATGCGAGTACATGAGCTCGAAGGCCTTCTGGGATTCTGCAATCGTCTTCTTGAGGGTCCGAAACAAGCGGGCATGGCCCTGAGGCAAGCTTGGTCTCTGCAGAAGGATCGTGACAAAGAAAAGGATATATTGCAACAGCAGCATCGTGTCGCTTCCTTTTGTCGAGCTCCAAGGGAAGTCACTGATCTTCTTAAAGTTGAACAGCCCGGGAGAAAAGTATCTCAAAGCAGCCGTCTTGCCCGATGCCAATCGCCACAGCTTGAAGTGCTGATAGGCCCGGTTCAGCCTCGCCTTGATATTTCTTTCATTGCTGTCGCTGCCATCAGGATCGTCGTAATATCCAAGGCGGGCAAGTAAAACCAGTGATCCACAGAGATCTCGGCCCAAACCAAGTTTAAAACAATGGAACATATCGTACTTCAGAACTCCTTCAGGTGCAAGCGAGTCGAACGGTATACTGCATAAAGCAGGCGTGGATTCCCATGGTCGCTCCTGATGAAGTGTCGAAGCCCATGACGGTTCATGGGCCAGCTCATCAAAGGCTAGCTCCGGGCTCGTTCCAGCCATACAATGTGCACAAACACCATGGTAGTTCACACGGCTGAGATGGGCATAGTATCTTGTAAGATATGCTATCTTCTCTGCAATCTGTTTCAAGTCTCCCTTGACTCCCACCAAGGCAGCAGACCAGGTCTTGCCGCCAACTTGTAGGCCCGAAGAAAAAATCTCCGAAAGCTCGGCCGAGACCCGTTGAGTCATTTGTTCCAAGATTGCCGGATAATGTTTGTATGTCCAATCTGGAAGCCCAAAAAGCACATGCCTGGTGAGGTAGGAGTGGCCCTTGCATGTAGTAGTTTGCTTCAGTGCGACCTCCATCGCCGAGCACCTGGCTGGGTTTCCGTGTGGCACATACTGCGACGGTGCCCTCTTCACATCAGCTTTGCAATCACATGCCTCTGCTTTGTGCTCGTGCAAGCCTATCGGCGACTCGATAGCAACCACGACGAAGTTCCCCCGTTTCGGACCTTTGCCTTCGTCTGAATAAACCATCAGTGGCACCGTGGTTCCAAGGTCCAGGCCTCGAGCAAACACCGGATGGGTGCCGTGATAATGCTTATACATCGTCCAAAAAGCTTCCAGCTGAGTCTCCAAAGGGTCACTGCCGCCAGCGATCAAGCTAGGGTTCCGACTAATAAGATAGCTCAGCCAATCATGGACTCGTATATAAGCAGTATCAGCTCTCTCTCCTTCATCCAATTCGAAAGTTTGCTCGGCAATTGGAACAGGCAAAGATAAACCCCACCGTTTAAAGAAAGAGTGACAGTCTCGTTCCTCGTTTGGTGCCTGCCGCCTTTTCTCTTCTGGCATCTGCGGATGCAGCATCTGATTGAGACACCGTTTGGTGCCTTTCGCAGTGGCCTCGGCACACGAGGTTTGGCGGGATACGGCGAATTAAAAATATAGTCTTTGGGTTTTCTCGGGCGGGCTTAACTATGCCAAATACAATTCGGGATGTCTAGTACAGAATGTAGATGTTAAGGATTTCCCAAGTGTCCAATTTGGAGACACCCCTATCGACTCGGAAATGAGCCTGGGCTTCTGATTGCACTTCAGGTTGGGGGGTCTTCGGAATTCGGAATCCCTGATGCTGAATCACTCTCAATGCTTTGGAACTTGAGGGTGGTTCGGTCTTCATACTTCGTTGGTCTAGGTTTCGGGCTTCTGATCTTCGAGGACGGAAAGCGATCGGCTGAACCCTAGACCCTAAGCTCTACTTCTCAGATAGGAAAACAACCCCTATAAGATTAACGACTGGGTTTTCTCCTTTCTTTTGAACTGGATTGTGGCGTGGATTTCGGGAGATGCCGGTGCCTGGTTTTCAAGTTTAAGATTTGTTATGTATGGGTTTGTCGGTGTGTGCTCATTAGTGAGCCGGGAGTGAGTTACTGAACACCGAGGATTGTGTAAAACATCTTTGCATTGCTGATGTTACGAGAACACTGACTCTAGGGCTTCGGGTTGGTGGGCATGGGGGCTTCGTCTTGAGTCCAAGAAAGTGTCTGTGGATTCAAAAGGCTTAGTCCTCAAACCAAAAATTTATACCTGAATCCTTCAAGATTCTTCAGTGCCCACAAATGAAGGCTTGCCCCAACCACAAACCTTGAAGCTTAGGGTTCGGGGTTTATGGTTTAGGGTTTGGGGTTCAGGGTCCAGGGTTTAGGGGTTCAGGGTTTAGGGTCCAGGGTTCACGGTTCAGGGTTTAGGGTTTAGGGTCCAGGGTTTAGGGGTTCAGGGTTTGGGGTTTAGGGGCTTTGGGTTTAGAGTTTAGGGTTTAGGGTTTGGGGTTTAGGGTTTAGGGTTTAGGGGCTTAGGGTTTAGGGGTTTAGCACATAAAACCTTAACCCCAAGACTATAAGTCCTGCCTTACCCCTGAACCATAAATCTTCGAGCCTGAACCCTTAATGGTACTTTGGCAGCTAGAAAACTTTAGCACTGAATTACAAGCTCTAGTCCGTGAGCCCTTGTCATTTCTTTGGCAACTAGAAACCCTAAGCCCTCAACCATAAGCCACCGCCCATAAACCCGGATCCCCATCTCTGGAAGTCTAAAACAACTAAAACCCAAGTTCCAAACCCAAATCTGAGGACCCAGACTCCCTCGCCTAACATCTCGGCATATTGTGCAGCTCGACCGACATCCAGTGGGTCGTCATCGGAGCCTGGCGTGCGAGGGTAGGGTTCGGTAGGGTTGCGAACTTAGGGGTTTCATTCGGGATGTAGTTGAGGGCTGGAGCTTTCGATGCCATTTGCTTCGCGTAATGATTTAGGGCATTGTGTTGAGGGTTTCGGGTAAGGATCTGAAGGTTTCATTTGGGCTTCCGATTTTGGCATTAGCTTCTAAGGTTCCAGGAGAGGTTTGGTAATCTAAAGCCCGAATCCAGAATCGAGCTTAGGGTGTAGGATTTAGGAGTTAGGGTTTAGGGTTTAGGGTTTTCCCAGGACCTTGCCTAGCAACCTACCTGGAAACTTACCCACCAACCTAGCTACTTACCTACCTAGTTAGAACTGCCCTGCCTTGCCTACCTAACTGCATGCAATATTTTTCTGCCTGGTTCTCTACGTGGCCACTGCCTGCCTACCTACCCTACCTACTTTACCTACCTACAACCACCTACCTAACCTACCCTCACACACACACACACCCACCCACACAGATCCACTTTGAATCGCATTTCTGCTGCCACAGTCCAGTGTCCAAAACACTGCTTGACACACACACACCCACCCACACAGATCCACTTTGAATCGCATTTCTGCTGCCACAGTCCAGTGTCCAAAACACTGCTTGAAATCTCATGAAACAGCTCAGCGGTGCCTGCAACCACTTGTTGTACGACACTAGTATCACTAGTATCGTAAAGGTTAAATCCTTGGCACCGGCTGCGGAGCTGAACTCTGCTACCCTTGACACAAAACGTAGCTACTTCTTGGCGCGTTTGCCAACCGGTTCTTCATCATCATCATCATCAGCCGGCTTCCTCTTCGGGGCTGGCTTTCCTTTGGGATTCGGCTTGGCTTTGGCAGCCTTTGCTTTGGGCTCGGGCTTCTCTGCTGCCTTCGCCGGCATCCTGGGTGCAGAACATTAACATACTTCGCAAGCAGCACAAAGTCTTGAGACAACAATTGAGTTAAGACAAGAAACTTGATGGATTTCGATCGCTCATGCACCATCTCTGCCTCCACAGCCCTGGGCATTGCTACACACGACAAACACTCGAGTCCCAAAGCTGCTGAGTGCACCCATGCCAAGCTAAGCCCAGGTGCTTGGTCTTCGCCTCCTGGAAGAGCAAGCGAAGCGACTTCTGGTCCCTTGGCAGGATAGGGGGTTCAAGTGGGTTTAGGGTTTAGGGTTTCGGGTTTAGGGTTGGACTAGACTCAGGACAAGGTTCTCCTTCGTGAAGCCAGTAGCAACCCCACGACTGTAGATAGTCGTAATTTTGTCCTCCAACACGGCCACATTGTCGGTGATCGCCTTGAGGCTGTCATAGAACCTTGGGTCTTGGGTTCGTTGGGATTATACAGAAGGACACAGCACGACGACTTGGTCCAGCCACACACAACAAATTGTTTAGGCGAGGTTCTTTTCTTGGGCCGGGGTGAGCTGGGTCTTTGTTGCACCATCCGGGCACATCCTATCCATGACAGCCTCGAGCTTGCCAACTCGCTTCTGCAAGCACCCGGTCACCAGCATGCTGGCATCCTGAGGTTTCTTCGAGATCTCCGGGAATGCGATCTTCTTGAGGATGCGAGCAGCTTCCTCACCATCGTCGCTGGAGTCGCTGTCCCCCTCTTCGTCATCACCTCCCGGCTGCATTGGGGTTTAGGGGTTTAGGGGTTTACTTGGAGGTTCATGGGTAGTTATAAGTATGGTTAGAAGTAGGATAAGTATACTTATAACCCTTATCAGAGGACTTATAACTCTACTTATAACTATCCATGAACCTCCAAGTAGGGTTTAGGGTTAGGGTTGTCGCGGAGGTATGCTACGTCTTCGGGCTTCGGGAACCTTCCGGGACTAAGCTGTTGGGTGATTAGATTTTATAGCTCTGGAGGAGCTGAAGTCGCAAGGATTCGGATTTCTACTTGTAGATTGTAGGGCACCGGACCAAGAGTCCACGACGACAAGTCGCCGTGCGTGAGCACTTCGGGGCTGTGGAATTACATTAGAGGCTTTGGCTTTCTAGGGGTTGAAGGTTGTAGGGATTGGGGTTTCTAGTTGTAGGGGTCTCGGACCAAGAGTCCACGACGACAAGTCGCCGTTTGTGAGGCCGTTGGGATTTCATTAGAGGCTTTGGCTTTCTAGGGGTTGAAGGTTGTAGTGATTGGGGTTTCTAGTTGTAGGGGTCTCGGACCAAGAGTCCACGACGATGACAAGTCGCCGTTTGTCAGACGGTTGGGATTTCATTAGAGGCTTTGGCTTTCTACGGTTTTAGGTCGTAGGGATTGGGGTTTCTAGTTGTAGGGATCTCGGACCGAGGGCCGACGATGACAAGTCGCCGTGCATGAGCACTGCGAGTCTGAGCTGTTGGGATTACATTAGAGGCTTTCGCTTTCTAGGGGTTGTCGTAGGGATTGGGGATTCTAGTTGGGCCGACGATGACAAGTCGCCGTGCGTGGCTTGTGGGTCGGGCGGTTTGCTGCTGGGCTACACATAGCTTGGTTTGTTAATAGGTTTGGGTGCTAGAGCGACAAGACTGCTGATGCTCGGCAAGGATTCGACTCCCGGTTTTTGGGCTGCTTGAGGTTTGGTTGAACGACTACCGAGTCTAGGCTTAGGGATGGCTACTGAGCATAGAGCCTGGGACTGGGGATCTAGTTGGGATGCATAGGTATCAGCCTCCGAAACTGGTGTTCCGGGGTTCTTTAGGCTTCAGGGCTCAAGGGTTCTAAGATTAGGGTTTAGGGTTTAGATTTAATAAGATAGTTGGGAGTGTTGCTTCATGCTAGGCCAGTCGGGCGGACGAAAGGAGATCTAGAGTAGGGAACAGGCAATCCTATAAAGAAAAATAGTAAACCGATCCTACACGAGCGAAACTCCTAAACCGACCGAAGCCCTGACCCCTGTGGAACTCTGGAATAGAATAGTCTACTATTTAACACCGACCCGAACACAGAAAAGCAACATACTCCGGACATTGACAAATCTCCAGAAGCTCAAGAAGAAAGCACTACTAGCACCACGAATACTAACCCAATATCCCTAAACCCTAAACCCTGTACCGACACCCCGGGACCTTCCCTTTGCTTCTTAGCTCCATCTCCCTCAAGTTCGAAAGGGAAGTCCACCATTGCTTCCTCAGGATCCTGCATGGGCTCTTGGTCGGCACCCTCCAGGATCTCGCTGACGGTGCTTCGCTTCGTCTTCCTGAAGGAGCCACAAAAGGTGGGGTTTCAGGGGTAGGCCGTAACGACATATGATTTGACATGTTAAAGTTTAACCACGGCACTTGTTGGATCCTTTCACTCGCACAGCTACCCAGTACATCCAGTCGTCGCAGTACTCGGATTTCCTGTGCAAGAGACTAGCACCAATCACAGAATGTTTAGGGTTTAGGGGTTTGGGGTTTAGGGTGTCATCTCCTCTTGTACCCCGGCCGGCGTTCACAGCTTTTCTTGGCACCCTTGATTTTCTTCCTCAACCAAGGATACAGGACAGTAGTAGCACTACTAGTCTGCAAAAACAATGCATGAGGTGTCAGACAAGTAATTTAGCGAGACACTCAGACCATCCTTTCTCTTCCATCTCTTGCTCAGTGAGGAATTCGAACTCCGTCTCTACCATCTTCTCATTGATCTCTTCATACTTCCGGTTGACCCTCTTTGTGAAGAGTACCTGGCTCTACGAACCACAGCTAAAATCAAACACATAAGTGCCCCTCCCCACTTGCACTCGCACTGTTGCCAAGCGTGGCGGCGAAACGGGGTCACAGCCACATTTCTCAAAGGCACGGTACACTTCATCACGTGTTTCCAGATTCTTTTGGCTCTGGATGATTTCCAATGGCACCTTGTAGGTCCCATCCTCTTTGGCTGCACATATGCGTGCCAGCCTCTTCATAAGAGTGGCCTTGGTTATGGCAGCAGGAGGTGGGAAGTCTTCCACCGGGGCCTCGTAGTCCTCATCATCCGGCTCTGCTTTGCTCATCTTTTTGGGCTGGGCGATCACCTTTGGCTTCTGAGGCTCCGGGGCACTTGCTTTGGAAGGGGCTGGGGTCTTGGGTTTGGGATCGGATTTCGCACCCTTGTCCGGCGTGGTTGTGTTCGTACCCTTGTCTGGCGTGGTTGCCGATGCGACTGGTCGTGCGGTTGCGGCCTGGCTGGGTTCGGGGTTGGTGCTCGTACCCTTGTCCGGCGTGGTTGCCGAGGCGACTGGTCGTGCGGCTGCGGCCTGGCTGGGTTCGGGGTTGGAACTCGTACCCTTGTCCGGTGTGGTTGCCGGGGCGACTGGCGGTGCGGCTGTGGCCTGGCTGGGTTCGGGATTGGAACTCGTATCCTTTTCCAGCGCGGGCTGGGTGCACTCAGGGAGAGGCGAAGTGGGCCCCGGTGTGTCAGCTTCCTTTTGGGTGGCAGGCACATCGACTTCTGACTGCGGGGTCTCGGGCATCAACTCAAGCTGGGATCCCGTTTGGGAGGAATGCCAGGATGCGGCACGAGCAGGCTTCTCCTGTTGAGATGAAAACAACAGCGGCTTTAGGGTTTAGGGTTTAGGGTCTAGGGTGTAGGGTCTAGGGTTTCTTAAGCATGGCAAGAGGAGTTGCTGCCGGCTCCTGCGGTCTGGCGATGCCACGGGCCTGCATTTTGGCCTCAAAGCGACTTGGTTGTAAGATTCGGAGTTTAGGGTGGGGGTTTGGGGCGACACTAGTAAATCTAGTCTAACGACACCAAGGGACTAGCAGAGCCTGCCTCCTAGCAGCCAGCTCTTCGAGTTCTGGATCAGCCTCCATAGCCTCTAAGACTGGAGGAGAAGGCCCGGTTTGGCGAGCCCAAAAGTCCTGTAATGCGATATTTGGGGCTTGAGGGTTCGGGGTTAGGGTTATTTGGGGCTTTGGGGTTCGGCGTTTAGGGCTCGGGTTCGGGGTTTAGGGTTGCTTCGGGCTTTAGGGTCCGGGGTTTGGGGTCAGGGTTGGGGCCTCCCGGGCAATGCCGCCGGGATCCCGGGCAATCCCGCAGACATCCCGGGCAATCCCGCCGGCACTCCGGAGTGCCCAAACCCCCTCAGAACCAGCAAAATTCCGAAAATCCCTGCCAAATTCCGAAAACCCCAACCAAATCCCGAAAATCCCCGCCACAGCTCCTGAATCGCCCAATTTTAGGTGGAAGTCTCAAAACCTGTCTAGGGGGCGGACGTGGAAGCCTGTAGCTCTATACGAAAACGAAAGCCAACTCAAGCACCCCTCTCCTTTCGCTACTCCTCTCAAGCCCTAAACCCCAAAGCCTTTAAGCCCTAAAGCCAAGAACCCTAAAACCCACCAAAACTCCTAAACCCAAAACAACCCTAAATCCTAAACCCCCAAAACCCCTAAGCCCTAAACCCCAAAAGCCCTAATCCCTCTAAACTATAAACCCAAAAACCCTAAAACCTCTAAAAGTCCTAAACCCAAAACCCCTTAGCCCTAAAGCCCAAAACCCTAAAACCCCCAAAAGTCCTAAACCCCAAACAACTCCAAATCCTAAACCCCAAAAACCCCTAAGCCCTAAACCCCAAAACCCCTAAGCCCTATAAACTATAAACCCAAAAACCCAAAAACCCATAAAAGTCCTAAACCCAAAAACCCCTAAGCCCCAAAGTGCCTCATTTTCGCAGCCTGCCGACTCTGCATCAGTCCATCTCGTTTAGGAACTTTTGCCCTGCAAACTCTGTCCTAGCCAGGCATGACGACTTGTGGTGTCCAGGATGAAAGCGACAGACCGAACAGCAGTGCAAATGCGGAGGCAAAACTTTACGACCACAGTTCGGGCAGTCTCGAACAGGCTCCAGAGCAATGGCTTCAGGGTTCAATCTCGAGCACTTCTTCGAATGTCGCTCATTCTTGCGACAGCCACGGCAGCAGAAAGGATGATCGCTGAATGCAAAACGTACACAACCTTCTTTCTGACAGGGTCGCCGACTTGGGTATCCATCAACGGAAGCCATCCCAGCCTATGGATGATTCGTGAGCACACCTGCTAAGTGCTAAGTATGCGAACCTAGTCTGGGTCTTAAACTAAGGAATGACCTCTGCATCATCCAAAACTACGAGGCAGCACTGCCGGCACTCCGTGGCGGCTTGAGAGCCCGACTTGCAAACCGAGCGACCACTGGATCTCGCCACTTACGGTTCTATATTCCGGGATCTACCCATAATCAAACAGATAGATTGGGGCTCGGAAGTTTTTGGGCTTAGGGTTTTACAGGTTTGCGGGTTTTATGGTTGTAGGCTGGGAGGTTTAGGGGCTCGGAGGTTTTTGGGCTTAGGGTTTTAGGTTTTTTTATGGTTGTAGGCTGGGAGCTTTAGGTGCTTAGGCTTTCGGAGGCTTGCGGATTTTATGGTTGTAGGCTGGGAGGTTTAGCCCGCTTGCCCCCCCAGCAAAGAGTGTTCTTGGTTCAAATAAGGTGTCCGAGGGTGGACACCTAAAGTTAGAGGCAAGAGTGTTCTTGGTTCAAATTAAGGTGTCCGAGGGCGGACACCTTAAGGTAGAGACATCGGTTTTGTTTTCGGGCGTGGGGGGGGGTGGGGGGGGGGGGTGGCTTAGGATTTTAGAGGCTTGCGGATTTTATGGTTGTAGGCTGAGAGGTTGAGGGGCTTAGGGTTTTAGAGGCTTGCGGTTTTTATGGTTATAGGCTGGGAGGTTTAGGGGCTTTGGGTTTTAGAGGCTTCTGCTTTTTATGGTTTTAGGCTGGGAGGTTTAGGAGCTTAGGGTTCTGGAGGCTTGCGGATTTTATGGTTATAGGCCGGGAGGTTTATGGGCTTAGGGTTTTAGAGGCTTTGTGGAGTTTGGGTGTTGTGGGATTGGGCCTCGGGGCTTTGCAGAAAAGGCTTTCATAATATTGTTGTAAGAGCCAGAGGAGGATGCTTCTGTTTTCGAGTGCAACCTGAAGCCTTAAAGGCTTAAGAGCCCTGAGCCCCAGAATCTTCCAGCACCCATCCGAATACTTAAGTAAAGCCCGAAGACTGAAGGTAAATCCTAAACATACAAACTCCTGCAAGCGACCGAAAGCGTGGGACTGGAGGTCACCCCAAAGCCCTATTAATTGAAATTGTAGCCAAGGATGATGAACCCACCCTCGGCGTGATCCTCGTGGCTTGGTTGCGAGTCGCGAGCTGGAGTTCTCCATGGAGTCATAGTTGTCGGGTTCGGGATCTTGCCATACCGATACTATTTCTACTATACAGTATAAGAGCACTTCATAAAATTTTGCGAGGTGGAATTCTCGAAGGGGTCATAGTTTTCGGGTTTGGTATCTTGTGGCACCGATACAATTTAGAGGATGCAAGTAAGGGCACTTCTTCTAGAACTACACACAGAGCTCTATGGCCTCAGCGGGAACCTCGGGAACCCAACCCTCGAGATGTCATAGCCTGAATAAAGACCCTTTAAGAAATAAAGCACCATTACGAACAAAAGAAAACAGCTCCTAGGAGATCCAAAGACTAAGCTAGAACCCTGGCAAAACTATTTGGGCTGTAGAACCAAGTGAAGGGATCAAGATTCTTGTGGTTGGGATCCGGAGTTCAGGGCGGTCCTAATGCTAGAGCTAAGTAAAGTCAGAACCTCAGCCCGGGCCCAAAACGTGGCAGCTCTGCCGGAGTTGCCATCGTCCAAGCCGTGGTGCAGGTAAGCTGCACAAAAGGACATCACCGTACCTGCGGCTCGGCTCGTTTTGCGGGCTTCGTGAAGGCGAGGGGCCGAAAGTGCAGGACTAGCTAGCCAGTGCAGCCGTGCAGTCACATCGCTGACTCTTTTATTTCTTGCTTCGAGCACGAGAGATTTGCACTGCATCGCCAGAGCCATGAGTCATACTTCCTTTAAGAGGCAGTGTGTGGCACCCCAAAAACACGTGCGGTTCACGATTGCAGATGTATGACAACCTCTAGTAGGACACGAGCTCACACTCGCCTCTGGAAAGCAGACACCCATCACAGGTTTCTAAAGGGAGCAGCACTTGATAGGTTCATAAGAGGCCCAAGTCCGCGTGAACTCAGGATGGTCGCAAAAAGCTGGCCTGTCATCGCATCCCTTCACTTCAGCTCGCCTCGGATGGTTGTCTCGTGGGCGGACACTATTAGGTATAAGGGCTTGGGGTCTAAGGTTTTAGGGCTTCAGGGCTTATAGTTCAGGGTTCAAGGTCCCGATTGTCAAGGGCTTTAGGCAAGGGCTTTAGGATTCAGGGTTTTATTCACATCTATTCACAATGTGCTTATACCATCGGGGCACCCTGGTTTTTGTCCATCTTCAACCACTTGGCAGCATAGTTCTTAGCCGCCTGGAATAGCATAGCATCATCCTCCACTTCGAGCAGCACTGGCCGGCAATCCGTCCAGAAAAGGCCCTGCGAATATGCCAATGACTAGTTTGGAATATAGCAAGAAACGTGCGAGCTACGATTATTAGGGTTTAGGGTGTAGGGTTATAGTTATTGTTCACCCTAAACCCTAAACCCTAAACAACCAATCCTCCATCTTCCCGGCAAAGCGAAACCTGTCCCGAAGCACATAGTCGAATGCATCCCGGATAGCCGTCCAAATGGCCACTGTTCTCGCACCCTTTCCTGGATTCCTCGAAGCGAACGTGCCCTTCTTCTTCGGGGGAGCCGTGTCTTCGTCGTGGTTGTCCTTCTTCTTGTTCTTCTTCTTCGGGGGAGCCGTCACTTCGTCGTCACCCTTCTCGCCCTTCTTCTTGCCCTTCTTCGGGGGAGCCGTGTCTTCGTCGTCGTTGTCCTTCTCCTCCTTCTTCTTGCCCTTCTTCTTCGGGGGAGCCGTGTCTTCGTCGTCATCGTCCTTCTCCTCCTTCTTCTTGCCCTTCTTCTTCGGGGGAGCCGTGTCTTCGTCGTGCTTGTCCTTCTCCTCGTCCTTCTTCTTGGCCTTCTTCTTCGGGGGAGCCGTGTCTTCGTCGTCGTTGTCCTTCTCCTCGGGGTCCTTGTTCTTGCCCTTCTTCTTCTTCGGGGGAGCCGTGTCTTCGTCGCCACCCTTCACGGTGAGGTCCTTCTTCTTGGCCTTCTTCGGGGGAGCCGTGTCTTCGTCGTCGTCCTTCTCCTCGCCCTTCTTCTTGCCCTTCTTCTTGGGGGGAGCCGTGTCTTCGTCGTCGTCCTTCTCCTCGTCCTTCTTCTTGCCCTTCTTCTTGGGGGGAGCCGTGTCTTCGTCGTTGTCCTTGTCCTCGTCCTTCTTCTTGCCCTTCTTCTTGGGGGGAGCCGTGTCTTCGTCGTCACCCTTCTCGGCGAGGTCCTTCTTCTTGTCCTTCTTCGGGCCCTTGGCCATGGCAGGTTTTTTTAAAACCGGCGTATCCTCGTCGTCCTCGCCCCCATCGTCGTCGTGCAGATTGCTCTTGGGGTTCTTGCCCGTCTCCTTGAAGTCCATCTGCTGCTGTCTGCTGATCTGTGCCTGACGATTGTGCTCAAGCACCCCAATGCCTATAGACTTTAAGAAACTAATTTAAAGCATACTCGAACCCCCAAACCCGAAAACCCTAAATTATCCTGAGCTGCAGTCCCCGTCATCTTCCCGAAATAGAGCCGCCCCAATACTAAAGCCTAAAGCCTCGGGGGACGTTGAAAGAGTACTCGAACCCCTGATTTCCCCGAGTTAAAAGGCCGGCTTAGGGTTTAGGGTTTAGGTTTAGGGTTTAGGGTTTAGGGTTCAGGGTTCAGGGTTTAGGTTTAGGGTTTAGGGTTGTCTGAAACTTGTCAGTGGTCACTTCCTGTCCTGATGCCCGATTTATCCAAATCACAAAAGGGCTAATACTCAAGAGGATTGCCCGCCTTGCATGCCAAAAGCTCAGGAGTGCCCACAGCCTCGCTGGATTTCAGAGAAGCCACCTGAAAAAGGTCGCAGCTCGGCTGGCCAAATTCTCGATTGCAGGGCTAGGCTGGTTTAGGGTTTAGGTTTAGGGGTTTGGGGTTTACTTGGAGGTTCATGGGTAGTTATAAGTAGGGTTATAAGTAGGATAACTATAGTTATAACCTACATCGGGGGGGACTTATAACTCCACTTATAACTACCCATGAACCTCCAAGTAGGGTTTAGGGCTTAGGGGTGCGGGGATTTCTTTGATGGGGCCTCGTCTGCATCCTCCAGCTGGCTTGGCTCTTTGGATGGGGTGACTGCTAGGTCCTCCACAACCTCAACCGATGGGGCAACTGCTAGGTCCTCCATAACCTCAGCCGTTGAAGCCTGCGATGCCTCAACTGTTGGGGCCTTCGAAGCAACATTAGCACGGGCAGGCGTAGCCACTGGAATCGGAGCCACAGGTCCTTGCTTTGCATCTTCAAGAAGAGAAAGGTCGCTGGCAGCACCTTGCCTTGCAAGTGTTGTGGCCTCTGGCTCGTTGGGGATTGCAGCGGGCTCGGAGGGCAAAGCATTTTCCCCGAAAATATCCCAAAGACTGGTCCTCTGGTGGTCGATGTGCAGCGAACCTGAGATGTGATGGATCGGGTATTTTCTGGGTTTAGGGTTTTAGGGATTAGGGTTAGAGGATGTTTAGGGCTTAGGGTTTTAGGGTTTAGGGTTTAGGGTTTTAGGGTTTAGGGTTTATGGTTATAGGGGGCATCGAATGAGAGGTTCGGGCTTCAGGTGTCACAGTTCCGGAACACATGGCTTTGATCAAGGCTTTAGATTCATGATTGGGGGAATCAACTATCCTGCTGAGATTCCGTTCCACTTGTGGGCAGCCTGCTGCCCACTCAAAGCTGCCCGGCGATGAGCGATTCGCTGCCTAGGCTACTTAGCTTCATGGCGTGCAAGAAATCATCTTGAAATATTCAATATGTCGCACCATCTCACCTTTGCCAACATGAACCAAGATGCTCGATCTGAGCAAGTTCTCGCACAAGATCAACATCGCCATCATTGCCAGCATCATCGGAAAGGTTCTTTGATGTGGCTCCATAGGCTTCATAGGGGATCGGGTGGCCTAAGTCCTCATTCACTTCATATGCAATCGTGCCCACACAGGCCGAGGGCGGAGGAGGTGACCCGGCCTCCAAACCCATAGCTTCGGCTAGGTAGGGATCAACCAGCTCCAAGCGATCATCATCATCCTCCGGTTCGGTTAAGGTAGCCTCTTCCTCGGCTTCCTCCTCTTCCTTTTCCTCATCAAACCCAGCATCATCCCCCTCATCACACAAGGCTTGAAGGTTCCTGCGTGAACGAACCTTCGGGGCCCAATGCTTCTCCAGCTCGCCCCAAAGTGCAGCGAGGTTGCTATCCTCGGATCACGAGACTTGGCGTGGAAGCTTTATGGCACCCCGAGCTTTTGAGACCCCGAAATCCGAAATACCGACGAAGCATTGAAGACTAGAAACACTCCTGCGGGAGCCGTCGTTTCGTCTGTTCATGTAGCTCAGAAACATTTTGAGGCTGTGGGACTCGCAATGGACCAATCCCCTCCGAGGGGTGATACTGATGTCCTCGAAGAACTTGGCCACCTGGGGAATTAAGTATTTTAGTGTGCTTTGGCAGGTTTAGGGTTTAGGGTGTAAGGTTTAGGGCTTAGGGGTGTTTAGGCCTAGGGTAGCAGAAGAGACAAAAGTGAACCTACCCCTAAGCCCTAAGCCACCTGCTTCTTCAGTGCAGCAACGGGAGCAGTCTTGTTTGGAGCATCTGAGGAAACTGTAGGGCAGTAGGTTCGCACCAGAGCCAGGATCACCCTCCAGTTGCATTTCAGGCTTGCCTTATTAATGAGACCGGTCTTTGATGGATCGGGCCAAGTCAAAAGGCTCTTTCGCCTGCGAGCACCTTTCCGAACAACAGGGTCCTCTTCCCAAGCCTCCCACAATCCCTCGATGTCTGGGACCGCCCTCTTGGACCCTTTCTTTTTTGGGGTGACTGGCACCAAAGCATCCGGTGCCGCCATCTCGAAGTTTCGGAGTTTCTACGTGACAGATCCCAGGGTCTAGCGAAATGAACAAGCTATGTCTCGGAAGTCTATCACCGAAATCATGTGAAATGTGCAATCCGACCTCGCTGGTCAAACTGCTATGATCAGGCCAGAAAGCTGCACGAGACATGTGTGCGACATCACAAACATCAAGCACATTCGGACTGATGCAAAGTGCAGCGAAAGGGTGGGCACTCGAGGAGCAATGGTTCGCCCGGCCTAGCACCAGTCACTCACTGTACGATCGCATCTCAGCGTGAAGCGAGCTGGCCTGCTGCACTCCGGATTTCGCGAAATGCCTGCGAGAAGTTTTTCTGGAGGATGAACGATTAGCAACCGGCTTTAAACAAGGCAGTAGCACCCAATGTGGCAGCGAAGGAAGCCGTCCATGGCCTATCAATCGATATCAATCGAAACCACAGTTGATGAAGAAAGTATGTGAGCCTCCTGAACACCACTGGCTCACTCCATTCAGTACCTCTCTTCACAGAATTGGTGGCAGCATGCTTCAGCTATGTGTTGTAGGGCACCGATAGGGCACCGACCCATCGATCCTCAGCAAAGCCTGGCGTACAACACAATTCGAAAAGAACTCTTAATCATATCTGAAGCGAACCTGTGGCACACGAAGAAAATGTAATCCGCCGGGACGAAGAGCTCCATGAAGACCTGGGCCAAGGGCGAGAGAGGGAAAGCTAGAGGTATAAAACGAAGCCCCAGAATTCTCAGCATAGGACGGGCCCAACTGAAATCGACTGAATACCTGCGGAAGCTGGAGTGGAACAACTTAATTATGAAGACTAGGCCCACATGAAGTGTCAAAGCAGTGGTGGCTCTTTGCAGCCCTGCTGTGCAATCTCAGGTCTCGCCTCCTATGCTTCCTACTGCACAGACGAGCCGGATCCAGGCTGCTGCTTCGACCGTTCGGTCTGCTTCTCGGGAGTCTCTGGCAACTCGGAGAGTCCTGGGTAGGGTTTAGAGTTTAGGGTTTGGGGTTTAGGGTTTGGGGTTTTGGGTATCGGAAGAATGCAAGCGAAGATTCTTAAAGCTTCTGATGCCTCCCAATACTTCTTCGCCAGCTCTCTGACCGATCCCCCCTGCTTGTAGTTGGACACCAACACACCAATCTCGTCGTGGCTGAGGACATCCTTAAGTAGTATCTTCAATGACATCGTGACATTATCTGATCTTCAGGGAATAGTTGTGATCACAAATAAATGCCACTCAGTTGCATGGGCTTTGCGATCCGGCCAAAGGGTCCACTGCACTTCATGGAACCATGCCAAGGACATATTGTGGAGTCCTTCCAAGAGCCCCAACACAAGCCCGGATCCTTTGAACAATGTGCTCACCTTTAGATCGCTGTCCTGCCGCCTCGAGCAGCTTGTAGCTTTCCATAGCCACAGGAAGATGATCGGACATGTCGGTGCCCCAAAATCTAAAACTTAAAGCTCACCAAAAGCTCGAGCCCCAAAACCTCTTCTGATCTCAAGCTCCCAGCTCATGAGCACAGTTCACAGCATCATCCAGCAAGCAGAGCAGGTGGGCGTGCCTTCGGGGGCTGCCCGGCGATCGGAGCTCGCTTTCGAGAAGCGAAAAGATGCTGCAGATACCCAAAAGAGCATTTCCGCCGCCACTTATGCAATCCCGCCGACAACCCCTCAAACCCGCAGAGATAAGACTAAAGACGCCTTTACCCGGCGCCGGCAATAATTTTAGACGTCAAGGATTCTCCAGGTATAGGGACTACTTTAGGGCCAAAGTACATACTATTTGGGTACATGGACCCGTAGGGTTAGCTGTCGACCCGCGTCCTGATTCCTTGTTTCTAAATGGTTTAGGGTTAAGCCGTGGTTTAGGGATTAGGGAAACCTTGTTTCTGAATTTGACAGTTTAGGGTTTAGGGTTTAGGGTAGGGTTCATGCCATATAAGGACCCTTTAGAAGCCCTGCAACCCCCCATGCAGGTGACTCCGACTCGGCGCCGTCTTTGGCGTCCAGAAACCACGTGGCTGAGGACGGATCGGGGGTGTGAACTGCTAATGGAATGATCCTGCATCATTGGCCACACGAAAATTTTGGAAAAATGATGTAAGCCCTAAACCCAAAGCCACTAAGTAAGCCTGAACCCCGAAATCCTATACACCAATCCAATATTCCAGAATTTCCATAGTTGAGGGTACTTTAACTTATTCAGAAGATTTTAGTTGGTTGTCTTAGCTTGAGTCGGGTTTGGTGGTTATGTTCTTAGGACTTTGGGCCTTCGGCTTTTGGTTTCAGGATGTTGTAGGTTTGCTCATGTTGTATGTTGCGAGTGCTGAAAGAATTGTCCAGGATCTGTCGCTCATTTGGGTCGAGTCAAGTGGCATCAACTGACCTTTCAGCGATAATCCGGAACACAGCGCAACGCCTGGACCCGACCTGCTTTAAAGCGCTAAGCCGCTAAATGAGCCAAGAACGCATTTTGCGCACCCTACACCTTTAATCTCAAACGCTAATCTGCTACGGCCCAAACACCCTTTTGACAGAGAGATCACTGGGAAGAGACTTCCTGACAATGAGGTCTAACCCAAAAGGGAAGCTATCTTACCTTGAGGGTCCATGTACTCAACTAGTATATACATTGGCCCGAAAGTTCTTATGCAGGAACCACTTTAAGGCCAAATTATGTACTATTTGAGTACATGGACCCTCAGGGTTAGGGCTACTTCCGACAGGTCCTCTGACCCTGTGCGAAATCGGAAAGACAATTTCCCAGAGCCTTGGACCCAAAGCCCCGAAACCCTAAACGCTGAATGCCTAAACACCTCAAGCCTTAAGCCGCCCCATTAGCCGCTAAGCCCCATAAGCTCTAAACCCTGAAACCCACCTACTAACCCAAAATCCCCAGACCTTCTTGAATACCAAACACCCCTTGAAAACCTAAACCCCAAACCCCCAACTGAACGCCAAAACCAAAACCCAAAAACCGTAAGCCACCTGTGAGGGCAGCCGAGCGCCCGAAGAACCGGGCGCCGACTGAGGCGGCATCCCAAGGCCTTTGATTCAAAACAGTCTTATGTTGATGATGATGATGATGATGATTATTCTTACTTTTACTATTCTCATTACTATTATTATTGGCAGGTTTTTGGGTTGAAGTTTAGGTTTAGTGTTTAGGGTTTGGGGTTCATCGGGTTGCTCCTTGCTTTAAGGAATTAGGTTCGAGGACGTGTTTTCCAAAATTCGGGTTTAGAAGTTGGGTTCTGGAGCCGCGGTTTAGGGGTTAGGGTTTAGGGAACGCACTGTCGCTGTTGGGCGTTGGGGAAGGAAGCACCCAGAGACCGGTACCGTTTCATGAAGGCATATGGCTTTTAGCAAGATGAGGTGGCTATGTTTAACCTAAGCAAGCTTGCTGGCGTCAAACAGGCAGGGACACAAGGCTCCTTTGACAATTTCAGCCCCGACAAAGCCTTTCACTTTAGAGCCCCAATTCATGTTAACACCGACGTAGACCCTTGCAACTACTCTGCACGCCGTCGCATAAAACACGTTATCAAGACTCTGCAGCACCCGTTGAAACTTTTTCAGACCTCCTTTCCAACATCCTTACAAGACAGTCGTGAGAGCCCTAGACGACCCCAGTAAGACCCTCATAAAGCAGAAGCCAGAAAGTTGGAACATCATTATACTCATGCCCTGAAGGTACAGTATAGGGGTTTCCAGCACAAATCGTCCTGACTCCATGTTCCAACATTCTGGGATTCACTAAGACCCCTATAAATCCCTTACAGGCGAGAGGCCCCAGCTATACTACGTACCATTATGGATGTTTTTCCATGATGCTGTACCCTAAGGGTCCATGTACCCAAATAGTATCCACTTTGGCCTTAAAGTCTGTAGTCCCTAAAAAGGTACTTTGGGGCCAAAGTATATATTATTTGGGCACGTGGACCCTTAGGGGTATGTATGGAGGCCTCAGGGTAGGCTCAACCCTAAACCCTAAACTCTAAACCCTAAACCCTAAACCCTAAACCGCTCTTATACTCCTTTTAGATCTCACGGAGCCCTGGAGGAAATCGGAGAGGCCTGCTGGCCCGACTCCTGGGGGCCAGGCGCCAGCGACGTCCGTGGTATCTTAGGGGGGTTTAGGGTTTAGGGTTTAGGGCTTCAGAGGAAACTGAACAGCTAGTTCGCAGCTATATGGAGTGGTGCTTCATACCAAAAACGTAATGTAGTCAGCTGCCTATACCCATGGCTCCAGATCGTGCAAGTCCGAACTCCTAGAGTCTACACCCTACGAACCTTGCTTAGCCCTATTTTTATGGCTGAGACGGCTGCGAAAGCCACAGGCCCAAAGCCCTGAAGCTGTGTGAAGAGGTCCCATCTGCGATGTTGGCACGGGGATTCGTCGGTAGGGTTTTCGGTGTCGCGCTCAGGGATGCAAGCCGCGCCTGCTTCGCGTCGCTAGTCCCATTGCAGGAAGGTTCGACGAAACGCGGACAGTCCCGTAACAGTCATACCACAATGAAGCCTCTTCTAAGTAGGAATGAAAGAAGGCCTTGTCATAAAACCCATGTTATTCCGTAGGAAAGCCCTGTAGCTTTTTTCTCATAGAAGCCTTGTAGCGGACCCTTTAAGCGGCCCCTAAAGCCTACACTCCATTCATAGAACCTTTTACAGACTTTGGACTAAATCCACAGCCCCTTCATCATATAAAGAAATCTGACAAAACCTCCACACTTTAATCCCTTTAGAAAGTTCCGACTCAGCCGAAACCCTCTAGAGATCCTTTTAAAGAGTTATAGTAGACCCTGAAAGCCCTACCCCTAACACATATACCTTTATCAAGCCTCTTAGAGTCTTACCCTGAGGGTCCATGTACTCAAATAGTATATACTTTGGCCTTAAAATAAACCCTATATAGGTACTTTGGGGCCAAGGTCTATTCTATTTGAGCACTCGGGCCCTCAGGGTTAAAGAACCCTTTGACGAATTCGGAGGCCCCCGAGCCACCAAGCGATGCTTCGGGCCATGCGACAAAGCCTCCTGGCTCGGCGAGGGACGGCCGAGGACGAGGACGGAAGGGTCGTCCTAAACCCTAAGCCCCTGTTTCATAAATTTTGGGGTTAGAATGTTTCATAAATTTTGGGGTTAGAATGTTTCATACATTTTGTTTCATATATTTGGGGGTTAGAATGTTTCATAAATTTTGGGGTTAGAATCATGTGATGGGGCTTCCTGTTTTTCTAGGTTGGCAAGTGTCCTGGGTTGAGTCGAGGAGATTGAGGCTAGAAATCGTGAGCATGAAAGGTCAAGACGTCCACAGGCTTGCTGTGGTTTAGGGTTTGGGTTTGGGGCTTGTACAGCTCAGGGCTTGGAGTGTGCGGTGCAGGGGCCCACCCTTGTCAGGAATACGCCGTCTGTATTTGATGGGGATGTGCTCCGGGGCTTAAGATCCTAAACCTCACGCCTCAAGCCTTAAGCTTAGAACTTCCGTTCCCAAAGAAGCAGCCCTACCTAGTAACTCCTGTTATCCACTTCATGGACCGGCTGCGTCCCTGCCGACATCTCCCTGAGTGCCCACTTTACTTGGCGTTCTTCTGGTTGGCTCTTCGGACTTTAACATTTCAGGTATCTATATGGAGCATACCTTCAACCCTAAACCCGAATCCTTAAACCCTATATTATGTAATTATGTACGCCAAAATCCGCTAGAAGTTTAGCTTTCAGGAGAGGGGGGGGGTTCAGAAGTCAGCCGAGTTCAGGGCTAAGATTTTACTGTCGGGACCGACCATGAAGCTCTAAACCCTAAACCCTAAACCCTAAACCCTAAACCCTAAACCCTAATCGTGTTACTGTCGGGACCGAGCCGAGTAAGGCCCCCCCCATGCACTAACTCCCAGGGTCTCAGGGTGTGTCCCAGAGAACCCAATACCCCCTTAATTAAGGAATATACCTTAAAAGGCAAGATATTAAGGCCCCTAATTATAATTTAAGGTATATTCCTTACTTAAGGTATATTGG
>CAJNJA010041553.1:0-27647 GCA_905231915.1 Symbiodinium necroappetens | reverse complement strand
CATCCCACACAACAGTCCCCTCTCAATTCTTTAGGCCCCTGTATTACGTCTCTTGCTGCTTATCACCTGTGAAGTGCATGGCGCATGCATCGGGATATCGGGTTCGGGGGTGCCTGTGGGGTTAACGACTTCGAGTTCTGCAGGGCGCGCGTGAGAGGTTCCTACATAGGCTTTGATTGGAGGCTCGGGAGCGCAGCTTTGTTCAAGCTCCCTAGGGTTTAGGGTTTAGGGTTGACTGATTCTCATGTGTCTTGCCACAGACTGCCAGTAGGCCAGGAGATCTGAATACTCCAACCTGAGCATCAGCATGCACAAAGAAGCCTTCAGGACATCACATCGATGTAATGTTCCAATCACACTTTGAAGATCCAACTTGAATGGACATCTCCAGTAAAGGCATCACGCTTTCGCAACCTAGACTTGGGGTGACCCTGCACTATGCAAGACTGCTTAGGGTTCAGTCAAAAACGATGTAGGGTTTAGGGCCGGATGAACCTGCCCATGTACGTCGTCGTCCGCTTTGGTCCTCGACAACCGCGCTCTCACTGGATCTGCGACTTGGCTCGCCGGCGGCTTTTGTCCATGGGTGCTTCTTCTGGCCATCCGCGTGATCCTACAAGTGGCCAGGCTTCGACGACGCGTCGGACCTCTGGTCCGTAAGTACCCTGACCTTTCCGCAACTGCACTTCGGAATTGCTGAGTCCTGCGGAGAAGGCTGGGGTGCCATCGGCAGCCCTCCAGTCATGAAGAACGACAATGTCGTAGTGTGTTTCGGGATTCAAGACTCTTCCCTGGAAGGGTCCAACCTCTCACCTTTCTATTGAACGGGTCTCGTACAGTCTGAGCCCTAAACCCTGAACCCTTGTTCCTCCATATGCAGAGTTAATGAAGCGACCGACACCTTCCGGGTCAAAATTAACACAACAACAATATGGAGTAATGTAGGGTCCCAAATAATTACAATAGGGTTTTGGGGTTTCCTTATTATAATTCTAGTATAATGGGCTCATTATTAAGGCTGGGATGGTATCTAGGCCCAGAAACCCCAGTTTCGAGTCCCCAGAACTGTCCGGAATTAGACATGTACAGGAGCTGAACTGTTGTCGGAGCTGCATTTCTACAACAGGTTCGGTAAACCCTAAACCCCCAAAACCCCTAAACCCTAAACCCCTAAACCCTGAACCCCGAACCCCTAAACCCCTAAACTCCTAAACCCTGAACTCTTAAACCCTTAACTCCTAAACCCGGAACACCTAAACCCCTAAACCCCTGAAACCCCTGAATCCCTAAACCCCTACACCTCCTAAACCCTAAACCCTAAACCCTGAACCCCTAAACCCTAAACCCCTAAACTCCTAAACCCCTACACCCCTAGATTCCTAAACACCTAAACCCCTAAATTCCTACATCTCCTAAACCCTAAACCCTGAACCCCTAAACCCTTAAACCCTAAATCCCTGAACCCGAAACCCCTACACCTCCTAAACCACTAAGACCCCTAAACCCGAAAGCGACAAGGCGCCTGGAGAGCCATGGAGCGCTGACGCCGCGATTCGAAATCCTCCTGGAGTCAAATGGAAATGCTTCTGGGTTTAGGGTTTAGGGGAGTTTAGGGTTTAGGGTTGAGGGGAGTTTAGGGTTTAGGGGAGTTTAGGGTTTAGGGTTTAGGTTTGTTAAGGGATTTAGTTTAAGTTACCCGTAATCAAAAAAATTGGGGTTCATGTTGAGGGGGTTAGTTTAAGTTACCACAATAGGGACCTATAGTAAATAATATGGCTTCTTTATTGTGGTAGCTTAAATTAGAACCCCTTAACAAGGACCCAGGCTTAGGGTGAAGGGTTTAGGGCTTAGGGTTTACGGGAGTTTGGGCTTTAGGGTTTAGGGCATTGGGTTTAGGGGAGTTTAGGGTTTACGGAGGTTAGGGTTTAAGGGATAAGGGGAGTTGAGGGTTTAGGGCTTAGGGTTTTGGGGGAGTCTAGGGTTTAGGGTTTAGGGTTTCGAGGTTTAGGGGAGTTTAGGGTTTGGGGCTTAAGGGTTTAGGGGAGGTGTTGTTTATCTACTGTAGATGGACTTTTACGACCGCACTCGCCACATTGGGCATGTCTGGGGTTCAGGGTCTAGGGTTTAGGGAAGTTTGGGGTTTAGGGGACTTTGGGGTTTAGGGTTTTGGGCTTAGGGTTTAAGGGAGTTTAGGGTTTAGGGATTAGGGGTTAGGGGAGTTTAGGGTTTAGGGCTTAGGGTTTAGGGGATAGGGTTTAGGGGTTAAGGCTTTGGGTTTAAGGGAGTTTAGGGTTTGGGGTTTAGGGTTTAGAGGTTTAGGGGTTTAGGGTTTTAGGGTTAAGGGTTTGATCAGGGGGTTAGCCGTGTAGGGGTTTAGGGTTTAGTCTGTTGGTTTTTGTGTAACGGACCTTGTGAGGGGTAAGTCTTATAAGGTTTAGGATCACGGGGTTTCCGTTTGAGTGGCTTTCTTGATATGATGAATGGGGCACTGGAGCCTGAAGACCATGCTATGTGGAGGCGGTTCCTTTGGACACGTAGGGTCTAGGCGTACGGCTTACGTCTCTAGGATTTTGTAACTTGTCGGCAGCGTGCGGTTTAGATACTTAGAGTAGACCACGGATTAAAAAACGTCCCTACCTTAAACAGGGCTACAATCGGGACCCGAATTCTAAGACCCTTCAATGTCAAGAGAAGGAGTTTATGTAGCAGGGGTCTACATCATACACTTTATAATCCGTAAACCCTAAACCCCTCAACCCTAACCCTCGAAACCTTAGACGGAGAAAAAAGGTCCCTTCTTCGTCCCCGTTTGGGTTGCAAGGTCGAGCGCGTTCGGGTCTCGGCCACCTTGTTGAACCCCCCCAGACTTTTCTGAACAACCACAACACCAGGGTCTGTGTTATATACATATGCACACTTACGGTTTTCACATTGTATACAGCCATACATATATATATATACACACATGTATATATACATGCATGCATACATGCGTAGCATACATATGTATAATATGGGAGCCCCCCTTACGGCCCCCGATGGGCATGGAAGTATATACGTGATATCAGCACAAAAGACCCTTTTGTCAGGCAATCTTCCATGAATTCCCAAACCTTTGGCTCACGCCTCCACTGAAACCCTATAGGGCCTACCCACAGGCTCCATAGTCGTTCCTTCTTGTGGTTTGTATTTAGGATCCTTATAGGGTACTCCCAAAACGGAACTACTATGGAGCCTATGGGTAAACACCAAGCCCTGCAGCCCAAACCCGAAACCCTAAACCTTGAGACCGCTCCTAAACCCTAAACCCTGAACCCTAAACTCTAACCTCTAAACCCTAAACCCTAAACCGAAACCACAAGCTCTGAAAGCCCTGCAGAGCTGCTCCTCATCTGAAATGGCCAAGCTTGAAGCCGTCAGACGGGGAGCACGAAATCCCGAAAAATCGTCCTCTGCCCCGATAAGGGGGTCAAGGGACTAGGGTTTCGGGTCTAAGGTTTCGGGGGTTCGGCCGTGTGTTGGTTGAAGGTTTAAGGTTTAGCGTGCAGGGCTGAAGGTGTAAGCTTTAGGGTTTAGGGGCTTTAGGGCTGGGGTTTGGAGCTCCAGCTTAGCCATCATGTGCAGGAATTGACATATGGGTTACAGAAGTACATCGACATGTATGTCTGTAGGTATGTATGTATATACATATACATATATATACATATACATACATACATACATACATACATACATACATACATACATACATACGGCACATGCCTGTATATACACATATATATATATATACACATGTATATAGGTATGTGCCATATGTATGTATGTATGTATGTATGTATGTATGTATGTATATATATATATACATAGATGTACACACACACACACACGCACCGTTTCTTTTATTTCTGTTGATGTCTTTATTCATTTCTCTATCAAGCATATTTCTGAGGTCTAGGAGTTATACGGATTAGGGGATAATCCGCTATGTGATTTATGATTCAGCGCGTGGAGTCGAGGGGTCGGGGCTTGGGGGCATCTAGAATCCTCTGATCCTGCAGAATTCGTGTTCCGGGAAGTGCTTCAAGCACATCTTACGAGCATGAACAAAAACAAACACACAAAACAAACAAAGGAATGTACATATTCGAACAACTCCACAACCATGTCACATGCCTGTCTGCATATACACACATATTTACATATGTATACAAATTTATACATGTCCATGGATACATATGTGTTTGTGTGTGTGTGTGTGTTTTTGTTGTGTGTGTGCGGGTATATGGGACTATATACATGCCTCGGCATGCTCGACGCAGCCACCGAAGGCACAAGACACAGCTCAACAAGATGCAGGGTTCTCTTGCCATCATTACAGGATGGATCTTAGGATGTAAAGGGCTTTATTAGGGTTTAGGATTTACAGCTTAGGGGGTTTAAGGTTCTCTTGCCAATTTTATTTAAGAGGGGAACTTATTGAAGAGTCAAGCCTGTCGATTGAATTTGCGTGGGAGACAGGACAAAGTATCCCGATGATCGTCCTCCTGATTCGACTAGGAATCCACAAAAGCAACACGTCGCTTCATATGACAACTCAATCCTTACATGCTATTCGTGGGCAATGGAAACATTCACGAATTGGGCAGGTCAAAGTCTACGTTGGCTTGCCCAATGCATGGAAAAAAGGCAGAAGCTGGCCTTTTGAGCTGTCCCAATTCGTGGGCAAAGGCCCAAAAATGATTGTGCCCACGAATTGCATGAATTTCTATGGGATTGGCCAAAAACGCCATGTTGGCTATCCCCTGTTCGCGCTCGATGGCAAAACCAGCCCTAAACCCTAAACCCCTAAACCCCTAAACCCTAACCTAAAACCCTAAACCCCTAAACCCCTAAACTAGGGATCCCTTTCCAGGCTTCCGAGTACGAGTAGGGTTCCCATATCTGACTTCCGAGTAGGTTCCTTCCTTCCCAAGTTCCGACTAGGGCATCGAGTGGGGTTTCTGGCAGGATTCCGATTGGGGTCCCCGTAAGAGTTCCTTCCAGGGTTCGGTTCAGGAGTCCTGCTTGGGTTCCTTCCAAGGTTCCGGTTTGGGCTTCCGGTAAGGAGTAAGGTTCCGATTAGATTAAGGTTCCTTCTGAGGGGCCCGGTTAGGGTTTCGGGGTTTAGGGTTTAGGGGTTTCACGGATTAGGGTTTAGGCGTTTAGGGTTTATGGTTTAGGGAGGGTTCCTATTAGGTTTCCGTTCAGGATTACGATGAAGCTTCCTTCGAGGTTGAGGGCGGGAGGCTTTATAAGGGTTTAAGCTCTGTCGGGGTTGGCTCTTATAATCAGGCTTCTGTAGGGTTTCGGGAACCTTCTACTCTGATACATCTAGAAGAATTCCTAATGTTAAAGGATCCAAGGATTGGGTGGGTAGATATTCAATGCCCGAGTAGCGCGCTTGACTGACCTTAAACCCCTAAACCCTAAAACCAAAAATCCCCGTCCTGAGTGCTCACACTTCCCATGTCGTCAAAGGCGCTTCTGGAAGAAAGTGCTTAACGTCACGGAGCCGATCGCTGCAGTTTCCTAGATCACCTTCATCGCATAATGTCTTCAGCAGTCACCTAGAACTTATATCGGCTGGGTTCGCACATAACTAAGGCAAACTTATTTCGTGCGTGGCGGATGTATTTGGGCTAGGGTTTACGATAGTGGTCAACACGGCCTACATGCAATCGTCGACACCATCGCTTTTCTTTGCCGCCGAGAATAAATCCCGACAAGTTCTTGCCCGTTACTGTACATACAGAAGAAGTTGTTCCTAAACCCTAAAGCCTAAACCCCTAAACCCCTATACCCTAAACCCCTAAACCCCTAAGCCCTAAACCCCCAAACCTTAAACCCTGTTGTATTGCAAGCAAGACGTCTTGTTTGTTGCCAGCCTCATCCCCAAGGTTTTCCCAACCGCTTCCCGCAAACTGCCAAACCCATGGGTTTCACCCTACCCACCCATAGGCCATAGGCTCCATAGTAGTTCCTTTTTGGGGGAATACCTTATAGGATCCTAAATAAAAAACCATAAAACGGAACTACTTAGGGGCCTATGGGTAAAGCCCAAAGCTCACATACTGGGTTAAGAGTTTAAGGGTTTAGGGGTTCAGGGGTTGAGGATTTGATTTGGGGTTTAGGGTTTAGGGGTTTAGGGGTTCAGGGCTTAGGCCAAGCCATGGGTTTCACCCTAAAGCCTAAGCTGGGTTACCATGTAAGCCAGCAGAACAACCACGAAAACCTACTCAACCTGAGGCGCCTATAACCCTGAATAAACCCCATACACCCTAAGCCCTAATCAACCTAAACCCTAAACTCCAATAGCACTAAACCCTAAACCCCAAAAACTAATAACCCTAAACCGTCTAAGCCCGAACAGCCTAAGCCATAAATCCTGGGCCAACACTAAGTGCGTTGGTACAGAGACACACGCGGCCTTCCCTCCAGAACCTCCCTGGAAACTCAACGCATGATAAAGGGGCATGGACAATTCGGTCAAGATGGAGAATATGTCCCCTTACAGCTTTCTGTAAATCCTTGAAGAAAGGAAAGCGAGGCCCTATTCTAATTCCAGTTCTCATCATCCCCATATAATTAGCTACGCTGCAATGCACAGCCCATTCAAGCAGTGCCCCTAGACTTAAGCCTAAACCCAACATTATGAAGAAGTCATGATGGATTCTGTCCTCTTCAGTGGTCCGCTCTTCCTGCCATCTACGCAACCATTGCGCTTGCTTATGCAGCCATTATGACCATCTGTGCCGCTGGAGGAGTTGTTGCAGTTGCCTTGCCCCAACTACTGCCCTCAAGCCCTAAGCCCTAAACCCTAAACTCTTATCGAACCCGGTCTCTAGAAAGAAAAGTGTACTTTAATTTCATCCGGCACAATAAGGGTGTCTTACTACCAAAACTCTTCCGACCACCCTAAACCCTAAATCCTGAACCCTGACAAACCCTAGCCTAAACCCGAAACCCCCCCTATAAACCCTAAGCCCTGAACATTAACCCCTCTCAACCCTAAACCCTAAACACAAGACCCCCCCAAAAACCCTAAATCCCCCGGACTAGGAAATGCTGAGCTCGCCGCAGCCACCATGGACTCCGGCAGAAGCAGTCGCGAGGCGAAATGCTGCGTCAGAGACAACCCAGAGATCCTCAGGAGCAAATCTCCCTTGGTTCTTAGTAGGGAATCGTAGGGTTTAGGGTTTAGGGTTTGGGGTTTGGGGTTTGGGGTTTGGGGTTTAAGGTTTAGGGTTTTAGGCTTTAGGGTTTAAGGTGTGGGGTTTAGGGTTTAGGGTTTAGCGTGTGGGGTTTAGGGGTTGGGGTTTAGCTCCCTGGTTCTTAGTAGGGAATGGAGGAATGGGTTTTTGGGATTACTTTAGGGGACCTTAAGGGACTATCATAGGCATCCATTCCCCCATTCCCGACGAAGAACAGGGAGTAATGGGAAGTTTGGGTGCAGGGTTTAGGGTTCAGGGTTTAGGGTTTGGGGTTTCGGGTTTAGGGTTTAGCCGAGCACTCGTTATTTGAAGACTTTGGGGCCTTTATGGGTACCAAAAACCCATAAATAAGGACTACTTGGACCCTAAGGGTTATGGTGTAGGTCTAAGACGACCTTCGTCTGCGCCTACGCTAACCCTGCTTTGTCGTGGGCCGGAGGAAAGTAAGAGTTCGGCTCGGAGGATTAGGGTTTAGGGTTTAGGGTTAAGGCTTTTAGGGCTTATGTTTTAGGGTTCAGGTTTTTAGGGTTTTTAGGTGTTGTTAGGGTTTTTAGGGCTTTTAGGGTTTAGGATTAAGGTTTTTAGGGTTTCGGGTTTAGGTTTTTAGGGTTTAGGGTTTCGCAGTGGCCATGGCTGTAACTGGACATGGATTGTCGCATCCGGGGATAGGTGGGAAGTGAAAAACCACATGCCACGTGCACTTCTGGAGTTACCCATAGGCCCCTAAGTAGTTCCTTTTTGTGGTTCATATTTAACATCCTCTAAGGTAGTTTCAAAAAGGAACTACTTAAGGGCCTATGGGTAAGCCCATCCGCCAGAACTGGCACGAGAAGTCGCCCAAGGCAGTTTTGGGCAGGCAATCTTCAGCCAGAAACTACCCACAGGCTCCATAGTGGTTCCTTTTGTGCTTTGTATTTAGGATCCCATCCTTATGATAAGGGAATCCCAAAAAGGAACTACTATGGAGCCTCTGGGTACAGCCAACATACAGCCTTTTCCAGCAGCCCGAAATTTCCGCGGTCTCCGACATACCAAGAGCTTGGACCATGAACTCGAAAACCCGAAACCAGGAATCCGGGGCCCAGGAAAGCCATGTATCCCTACACCGCAAGACTCCGAACTCAAGACCCCCGGAAATCCGAAGATCCTAAAGCCATGCAGCCCTAACCCATCTCTAAACCGGTGAAGACCACGTCCGGATACTCTAAAGCCCGAAACTGTGAAACTCAGAAGTCTTCACTGAGAGGCCGGCAGGCAAAAGAACAAGCCATTCTCCGTCACTTCTTTCACAGCCTGCAGACCTCGCCAGCCACGGTGGTGCAGGTAACTACCCACCTGAAAATGTCCTAGACTAAACCATAAAACCAAACTCCAAATGGAAGACCGCCAAACCTTAAACGGAAGGGTTCTGAAGGGTTGCGAGTGTAGCGACGGACCGGACTTGAGTGGCCTGCCCTAAGGGTCCAAGTGCCTGATATTCAGGGAGCTAAACGGGTTGAAAAGGTTCTCTAATAAGAGACCTATACGGAATTCTACAATAAACCCTAAACCCTGAACCCTAAACCCTTTTCTATAGATGCCTTAGAGAAGCTTTTCAACCCTTGTAGAAACTATACGGAATTCTACAATCGGCTTGTAAACTGCAACCGAAGCCAGAGCGAGCGGAATGGAGTGCAAGAAGGGCTGGACAAGCAGTGTTCAGGAGTTTAGGATTGAGGATTAAGCTTAGGCTTTCCTAAGGTTCAGGCTTTAATAGGGGGCTCGAAGTTGGAGTTGCAGGATTTCGGACATAACCTTGCGGATGTTGGGTTCAGGGCGTGATGCCGGCTACGGTAAGACCAAAAGGCACGCTCAGAAATACACCCTAAACCCTGTAATCTCTCAGTTTCAAACCTCATCCCCCCAACCCTAATCCCACAGAACTCACCGCAAGCACCTTGAAAAATATATGACTAGGGTTTCGGAGTACATTAATGGCAAGCTCATATGGGGACCCCGTATTCTGTAAACCCGGCGTCTGCCGGGGGCTTTGTTTACAACTCCAAGCCGCAGCCCTAAACCCTAAACCCTGCACCCCTCTTCCCCGAGCCTCAAAGCCTACAGCTTGAACTCTCAAGGCCAAGACCCCAACCACACGTGAAAACCGAACCCCAGAGCCTCCGTAGCCCCTCAATTGAGGAATAGACCTTGCATTGGGTACTGCCCCCCTAGAGCGACAGTCTATAATAGGGCTACTATTAAAAGCCTTATATATGCCCTTATTATGAATATTACTCAACTGTTACTGAGTGGGGGCAGTATCCAAACCTTGCATCACAAGAACTACCTTTACCCTAAAGAACCTACCTGTTTTAGGGTTTCCTTATTATGATGTCTTGATAGAAGCCCTTCAAAAAGGGTAGGTTATTTGAGGTTTAAGGTAGGGCTTACTCTGGATCCCTCGTGAATTTGCTTAAAGAAGGGGCTTTGAGCCTTTGACGTGGATGCCAAAAAGACGACGATCCTCATGAACACAAAAGTTACAGAAGAGGTCCGGAGCGCTGGCAGAAACCCTAAGCCCTAAACCCTCTCCCTAGTTGTAGCCTGAAACCTTAAAAAAACCTTGAACCCCAAACCTTGAAACACAAACCTTAAACCTTAAACCTCAAAGAAACCTTGAACCCTAAACCTTAAAACAACAACCTTATACCCTAAACCTTAAATCTTGAAAACCTTGAACCCTTCACCCTATAAAAAGTCTTAAACCTTAAAGCTCAAAAGCTTCAAAACCTTAAACCCTCCACCTTCAACCCCAAACCAACCCCTGGGAGCGTGGCAGCTAAGTCCCGCCCATCGAGACATGAGCCGAACGACAGCAACGGCCGTATGAACCTGAGAGGACCGGGGGTTCAGGGTGTGGGTTTTGGGTTTAGGCCTTAGGGATTTTGTTTTAAGTTGGGATGGGTTTAGGGTTTTGGGTTTTGGGTTTAGGGCTGTTGGGCTTAGGGATTTTGTTGTTGAACTCCTTTTTGCGACTGCATCCTCAGCTGAAGTTACAGCCTGCCGACATCTGGCCCATGTTTACGGTTCGGGGTTTCGCACTTTCGTGCTGCAGCTGGAAGACGGCTTTCCGCCTCGACTCGACGTCGTCGACCATCTGCCTCAGCGCTTTCCAGCTGCGAAGCCTCTTTCGGCAGCACCACGCTTTGCCCCAGCTTTGAAGCTTCCATCGCCAGCAGGCTTTCAGGCTGCCAGGCTCCGTCCAGCGCCACCACAGGTGACTTGTCCTTCAGCCACTTGGACCGCGGGGAGGGGGTGCCTATGAATCGGGCACTGAACCCTAAACCTCCTTCCGAGCACAAGGGCCATAATAGGAGAATACAAAGACACTGTTGCAGGGGCACAATATTGAAAATATTAGCCCTAAGCCCTAAACCTGAATATTCAGACCTTGATAAGATCAGGTTCGTTGGCGGAGCGTCGGGCTTTGGGGCCTCACAAGCTATGCAATCCACGCTGGATGACAAAGAATCCCATGGGGTTTAGGGTTTAAGGTTTATGTGTTGAGGGCTTAGGGTTTAAGGTTTAGGGTTTACAAGGTTCATAGGGTTTAGGGTATAGGGATTTGCGAATATCACTATATGGGCTCGAAATTCTCTTCGATTCCTCCAAGGATGAGGCAACGAAGGGGTCTGCTTTGGACGCTGCTTCTTATATGGCTGCCCATAGGCTCCCTGGTAGTTCCTTTTGGGGATTACCTTAGGGGATCCTAAAAAGGAACTACTATGGAGCCTATATGGCTAGTTCTCTAAATAAGGGTCCTCTTTTTAATAAGGGTGCCGTACGAAAAACAAGGGGACCTAAAAAGGGAGCCCAATTTAGAGAACTACCCAGACGTCCCTATGCTCAGAGGACTCATAGTTTGAGGCTTTTGGGCCCAAAGACCCTATTCTAGAAGGCTTTTGGGCTATGTTGATGCTAAGGGATATCTTTAGAAATCCTACCTGGACCCTAAAGAACCTACCTTTTTTGGGGGGGGTTCCTTAATATGATCTCCTTATATAAGTCCTTCTTGAGGTAGATTATTTGGGGAGGTAAACCCTAAACATAGAATTGGCTGGGGGTGTTTGCAGCCTGCAAGTCCGGAACTCCTGACACTAAATCCTCTCTAGCTCGAAGCCCACTGGTTGAGCATAGTTTAGGGTCTTTGGGGTTCAGGGTTTAGGGCTTTTTGCTTGAGCATAGCCAGACACCCTTTATACCAAAGATATGAGCAAGAAGCCCTCTAGAATCCTGACCCCTATGTATCTACACCCCCTCGCTCCTAAGACCTAAACTGACCCATGGAGGGCTTATAGGTCTTTTCCTAAATTACCCGGTATTGCTCTCTCTGGCGGCCGCGAAAATTGAAAACCTTGCAACACCCTCTCAAGCCCTACAACCAAGGGGCTTACAGAAGCTCTCAGAATTCAATAACCGACTAATGTAGGAACCTGATTAAGAAACCCTGGCCCTATAACCCCAAAATATTAGGGTTCATAGAAGGAACCCAAATAAAGACCCAAGGCTTCTTAATCAGGGTCCCTTATGACTGAGCATCACACATTGGCGCTTCGCGTATCGAACCTGGTCTTCTTGAAGATATATGGGTAGTTCTCTAAAGTGGGGTCCGTTTTCGGTCCCCAATAGTCATAACATAGTACGGCACCCTTATAAAAAAGACCCCAAAACCCTAAACCCTAAACCCCTAGACCCTAAACCCTTAATGGAACAAAACTACCCTATAGGACTTGGGGTTATAGGGGTTCAGGTTCATCGGCCCTCGGGTCGACGGGTGCGCCACTTCTTATAAGGGCTCTTGATATATGGGGTTTAGGGTTTAGGGGTTTAGGGCTTATAGGGTTTAGGGTTTAGGGTTCGGGGTTTGGGGTTTAGGGCTAAGGGTTTATAGGGTTTCTAGGGTTTAGGTCTGTATCTTGTCCTAATTCGGGGATTTAAGGTCTGGGGCCCTCGACCTCGATCCTGTCAATTTGGGCAGTGGCAGTGGGGTTCCTACACGGTTGATGATATAAATCCTGCATTACCCATAATAAGGAAGATACCACGATTCCCATAGGTTAGGGTCCTTAGGGTAATGCAAGATTTAGATCATCAGCAGTAGGAATTTACGATTGGAAGGACCCTTGGGGGATGTAGCCCCTCTCCATAAGTCAAAGGAAACTACAGGTGGGGAGTGGGGAGATTAGGGTTTTCTAGAGCTTCTATACGGCTTCTATAAGGAATATAGATTTTCTATAAGGCTCCTATAACGCTAACTACCCACCCGATCATGTCCTAGACTTGGGGGATATAGACCCTCTCCGTAAGGTCCCTTTTAAGAGAGCCACTAGTAGGGGGAAGGAAGGCTCCCTTCTAAGGGGCCTCCCTAATACTACCTCGGATACACGAGGAAGTGTCAAGCGCTTCGAACGCAAAGCTCGGACCCTTAAGAAGCCTGCGCACACTGGACCCCACAACCCTAAAAGCATAATTAAACCCTGAAGCCCCTAAACCCCTAAACCCCTAGACCCGGAACCTTAAGTCCAAACATCTCCAACAGTCGAAAAAATCACGAAACCTAGCGCCCCAAACCCCAGAACCCTAGGAGAAGATGGTGACGAGATACGTGGACCCTGAAGGCAAGTGCTTCGCAAACCCACAAGACTCTGAGCCCGGAACCCAAAACCCTGCAATGAGTAGAATCATGAAACCCTAAACCCTAACCCCTAAACCCTAAACCCCTGAACCCCTAAACCCTAATCCCTAAACCCTAAATCAACCTAAAATCCCCAAACCTACAGCCTGATAAAAAAAGAACGGCTTTAGGTTTAGAGCTTCGCAACCTTGGATTTTGGGGTTTTCCAAACTTCTCACTGGCGGTCAGAGCACTGTCAAAACCCTAAGCCCGAAGCCTCAAACCCCTAAAACATCCCTAAAACCCTAAACCCTAAACTCCCTAAGCCCTAACCCCAAACCCCTAAACCCCTAAACCCCCTAAACCCTGACCCTAAACCCCTAAACCCTAAACCCCTAAAACCCTAAGACCCTAAAACCCCTAAACCCTAAACCCAAAGCCCCTAAACCATAAAACCCCTAAACCCTAAACCCCTAAACCCCCTAAACCTTAAACCCCTAAACCCTAAACCCCTAAACCCCTAAAACCCTAAGACCCTAAAACCCCTAAACCCAGAGCCCCTAAACCCCTGAACCCTAAACCCCTAAACCCCCTAAACCCTGGCCCTAAGCCCCTAAACCCCTAAGCCCTAAACCCTAAAACCCCGAAGCCATAAAACCCATAAACCCTAAACCCTGAGCCCCTAAACCCCTAAACCCTAAACCCCTAAACCCTAAACTCCCTAAGCCCTAACCCCAAACCCCTAAGCCCCTAAACCCTAAACCCTGAAACCCCTAAACCCTAAACCCCTAAACTCCAAGCCCAAAGCCCCTAAACTCTAAACCCTAAGCCCTAGACTTTCCTGCACCGAGGCTTGGGCAGGAGGCGACTCCGGCGGTTCGATTCCTCGACTTCCGAGACCTTCCCCCCAGGCTTCAGTTTGTTTACCCGTAGCCGAAAAGACCTAATTTTTTTAGGGGTCCCTTATCCTGGTTTCTATACATAGTTGTACAGTTCCTTAAAAAGGCTTCAGTTTGCTTCGGGCTTAGGGTCTAGGGTTTTAGGAGCTTGGGGTTTAGGGTCTTAGGGGTTTAGGATCTTTGGGTTTAGTCTTAGGGGTAGAGGGGTTTAGGGTTTAGGGCTTAGGGCTTTAGGGCTTTAGGGCTTAGGGTATAGGGTTTAGGGTTTAGGGTTTGAAGCTACATCTCCGAACTACCTAAAAGGAGCTAACGTACCCATAGTGAAGGACCACCAGGCCTTTTTTTAAGGCTTAGGGCTCAGGGTTCAGCCTTGAATTTTGGGGGACTGTTCATTGGGGGTTGGGTTCACCCTAAACCCTAAACCCCTACACCTTAAACCCTAACCCCCTAAGACCCTAAACCTAAAGCTCCCAGACCCTAAAACCCTAAACCCAGTGTTGCTTTCCACCACACCCCAAACCTTCTGGCCCTCGCGTGAAAGACCAAGCACCCTCAGCCAAACACCTGAGACAAACCAGGGGCTTGAGCTCCAACCCTGCACATTGAAGTCAGATCCTAAACAGACACGGTTTAGGGTTTAGCGTTTGGGCTCTAGGGTTTAGGGTTTAGGGCTCTAGGGTTTAGGGTTTAGGGCTGTAGGGTTTAAGGGTTTAGGGTTTAGGGCCTGCAAGTACTGAGCTTGTCGTAGCCATCGCCACGGAGCACCCCGACAGCCAAAGCGGTCCCTGAACCCTACTGCTGATGAGATAAATCCTGCAGGTTTTGGTCTCGGTGTTCAAGACCTAGGGTCCTACTATGGATGGTATAAATCCTGCAAATCATTACTTTAAGGACCCTAAACTATGGGAACTATGGTATATTCCTTATTTTGGGTCATGCAGGATTTAGATCATCAGCCGTATGACCCCACAGCCCAAGCCCCTAAACAGACATCCCGAAGGCTTACATACCTAAACCGAATGACCCCATAATCCCGAAACCTGAAGCCGCCTAGTCCCTAAACCCGAATCCCTAAACCAAACCCTGATCTCTAAAACCTGAATCCTATAAACCCTAGACCCTAAACCCTGATCCCAAAACCCTAATCCTAAATCCTAAACCCTAGATCCTAATCTCTGATCCCCAAACCCTAATCCCTAAATCCTAAACCCTAGACCCTAATCTCTGATCCCAAAACCCTAATCGCTAATCCCTAAACCTGAAGCTCTAGCGATCCACCATGCACTCCACCTGCTTGATCGGATCGAACGACTCCAGGCACTTCGGCACCTGCCACGATGGGCATCGAGGTCCTACGTACCTTAAACAGTCTTAGACCCTAATGCCTAGACCCCTAAACCCTGAACCCCAAACCCTGAACCCTCAACCCAAAAAATTGACCTTCAGAACCTACTTATTTGTGGCCAACGAAATCAAACGTAACACAGTGCTATGGACAAAAACTAGGGACCTCACATAAGTCAGTATTGATACGGTGGATCTGCTTGGTGAAGATAGGGTCGGTTGGAGGCTGGAAGGGATATTGAAATTTTCTGGGGATAGGTTTGAGGGCTACCTCGGATTTCTCCGAACCTGGCGGGTGAGCACAGACAGTGAAGCAGTCAGGGTTTAATTCTGAGGGTTCAGGGTAAGGGGTCTAGGGTATAATGAAATATAACATAACATGACAACCTATCTATCTATCTATCTATCTATCTATCTATCTATCTCTATATATATATATATATATATGCACCGTAATTTGATATAACATCATCTGTATATATTGTATACAGGTACGCACCAAAATATTATTCAAAAAACATGCTATAACATAAGATAGCAACGAAGCCCTCGGCATCGGACACCTGGAGCCCTCAATTGGACATCTCTCTGCAAGACGTCCCTCGAACCCGGGATTACGGGCTTAGGATTTGGGGAACTCTGAACTCCAACGGCCTCAGACAAGGCGAACCTAAGGAAGCTCATGTCCTAGGGTTTAGGGTTTGGGGTTTCAGGGTTTGGGGTTTCAGGGTTTGGGGTTTTAAGCGTAGCGTCTCTTTCTCCCCAGGGTTTAGGGTTTGGGGTTTCAGGGTTTATTTTTTTTTTAGAGTGTAGCGTCTCTTTCTCCCCAGGGTTTAGGGTTTGGGGTTTAGGGTTAAGCGTGCCCTCCCTTAAGACCCGACCAATGGGCCGCCCCAGCTTTCTCATGGCCCCATGGCTCCTACTGTTGATGATATAAATCCTGCATTACCTTAAGGACCCTAAACTATGGGAATTATGGTAGATTCCTTATTATCGGTAATGCAGGATTTATACCATCAACTGTATGAGTTCTGCCCCTAAGCAGTGGAAGAGCAGACAGGTCGCAACTGGTTGCCATCGGCTTTTCCGGCATCTATACCATGTTGCAACCCACGACGAGCACTGAGACCAGGAAGGCCACGACGACAACAACCCTAAACCCTAAACCCCTAAACCCTAAACCCCTAAACCCTAAACCCTAAACCCCAAACCCTAAACGACGACCAGGACCAGGGAGACTACCAGGACAGGAGACTGGCAAGTGAGCACCAGGACGCCCGGAGACCATCTGGGGGTTTCCGAAAATAGAGGACCCTCATATAGTACCCTAAATAGTAGGATCCTTAGTATAAGGACCCCAAAAAAAGGCACCCTAATTTTCGGAAAGTCCCATCTTAAGACCAGCCAGAGACTGCCAGGACACCACCCGGAGGAAACAGGAATATGTATACCGACTCTGTCTGTATCCTGCATGCAGACATCCGATCCTCCAAGCTAAGCTCCTTCGACCTCAGCGGTGACCCTTCGGACCCAAACGGATGACGTGCTCATCCTCGGACCAAACCCCTGGTGCCCAAAGCCCTCAGCTTCGATGGCTTTGGCCTTTTGGCACCTGACCTCTGATCCGAGGGTCAAATGAATAAAGGCTTTGGCCCTCCCTCCTTCAACAAAGAACCCGACAGGGTTTAGGGTTTAGGGTAGAGGGTTTAGGGGTAAGAACCATAAATAAACCCCGATTTGGTTCGTCAAGGAGGGGGGCTTCTGCAATGTGGTGCTCTGCGCCTTCCACTTCGTCTGCTCTTCGGGCAGCCTTGTCGGATGGAGGCGATGTTCACGGGTGGTTCAGGGTTTGGGGTTGGGCTACGGATTGCGCCGCGAGTTTTCAGGAGGCTACGGGTTGGGGGGTGGGTTTCGGGGTCCTGCGGATCATTCTGGTGGGCTTCGGCCTATGTTCTCTCGTAAGACTCGCGCTGGTGGGTTTCAGCAGCTCCGTGTGTCGATCTTGCCAAACACTGCACTTCACGATACGGCATAAACTCTGGACTAAACTATCTCACCGAGACGATTCTAAGCATAACAAAACATTACTTTACTTTACTCTACTGAAAATTTTGCTGTGTATGTATGCACATAGATAGCATATGTCCTATATTATATATATATACACACATATACACATATTTATGGCATGATTATCTATTCATTTCTGTATCTACATACTACGCTGTCCGAAGACCCTTGTTTCAAGACCTTGGTGACTGCTTTCTGGCTCGGAGCAGCAGGTCTGGAAGGGTCTGAAGATCCGAGCTTAGGGCCCGGGCTTGCTTCTGGTTCTCATTACTTCCGGGGTCTTTTTTTAGTGAGCTGTTTTCATCAAAACAGGGTTCAAGTGTATATACATACTTGGAGACCGTGGCCTTTTTTTTAGTAAGCTTTTTCCATCAAAACAGGGTTCAAGTGTATATACCTACTTGGAGACAGTACTGTCCCTAAAGTACGAAACTTTGGCTGGCCCTGTAAGCCCCGAACCAGTGCACCCGACCAAGCAGTATTTGTGCATTCAAATCGGCCATGCGATTCTGGCTCTCTCTCCCATAGCATACTGCGATTCGATGAGTCAACGGAATTGATAGGGACCCTGTACAATTGTAGGTTATGGTAGGTCAGTTCAAGGACCGGGAGAAAACCTTCACATCATCTCGGAGAGCTTTCATTTTGGACTGCGGTGGTTGCCCAGATGCTCTTGGAGTGAAACTGACGGCAAGCCCCACCTGTGCCAACCAGCAACAAAGAAAAGCCCTCCATAGCTGTTCCGTCAAGTCTGAGTAAGTACTTGCAAGAGCCAACATGCATGCGAGCATCATGATATAGACAGAAAAAGCCTCATTGTGCTTGGAATCTGCGTGGGTTCGTGCCGTGGGGCCGTGGTACGGTTCGTAAGGCCCACAGGGCGCGCCCACGCCCTCCCAATGCTGCCAGGCCACAACACCATCATATCACTGCCCAACACAACGGAAAGCTTCCTGCTGCCGGGGATGGAGCACGGTTTAGGGTTTAGGGTTTAGGGAGCACAAACTTATCCCTTGGAGCCTGAGAAGATAAAGCCTTAAGGAAAGAATTGCTCACCGGTGGGTGCAGTCTCCTAGGTTGGCCTTTTCAAAGCCTCTGAACAATATTCAATATCGTAAATAAGATCATCTTAAACCCAATAGGAGGCGATGGAAAATATCACCAAGGCCTACCTAGTCTCTTGATACTGATATCCGGCACCACGCAGCAGGGGAGAAGCAAAGAGTGGGGTGCCTCCACCCGAAGCCCTGAACCTTATAACTGCTTCAAACCGCGAAACCCTAAACCATAAATCCTGAAACCCTATAAACTTTGAACCCGAAAACCGCTCCGGGCTTAGGTTTGGCGGGGTGTAGGATTTGGGGATAAAATATGTAAATTTGTTGTGTTAGTCTTTTCGCCATCTGCCCGCTCTGGCACACAACCTCGACTTCCATCTCCATCAAGCTCACAGTTCACGACTATTCCCAACTTGCTCCTCGGTAGTAGTAGTAGTAGTAGTAGTAGTAGTAGTACGTAGTAGTACGTAGTAGTACGTAGTAGTAGTAGTAGTAGTAGTGAGACCCCTTAAAGGGGACTCTTCTTAACTTTATTTGTGGCTCTCTGAAAAGAGAGCTTATTGAGAGGGTCTATATCCCCAAGGGTCCACTAATCCTAACTCCTATTTGCCCAGGGGTATGGTTTAGGGCTTAGGATTCGGGTTTTTGGATTCAGAGGTTGAGTGTTCCGAGTCCACGAAACAGTCATCCGCTGAACTAGCAAGGAATTCTAATTTCCGAACACGTACCCTAAACCCCGATCCCTAAAAACCAACGAATCCACTTTCCACTCAACGCAGTAGAAATCGCCGGCAAGGGCCTCTCGAACCCCTAAGCCCTAAACGCCTACCTGCACCCAAACACAGCCACGGCTTAGGGTTTAGGGTTTAGGGTTGAAAATGTTGGGGTGTTTGGGCAGCTTTCTTTCATCTACTTTTGGGGCTTGGGGTTCAGCCCTAACAACCAAACCCCTAAACCCTCAAACCAAGCTAACAAAAAAGCAAACACCCTAAACCCTGAATCTTAGCCTAAGGCCCGAAACCTACCTAAGGAAACACATACATGTATGTGTGCATATATATATATATAGAGAGAGAGAGGGCGAGAGGTCAAACATATATATATATGTGTGTGTGTGTATGTGTATATATATATATACCTATGTATGTATGTATGTATGTATGTATGTATGTATGTATGTATATACATATAATAACCATTTAAATATACAAAGAAGTACATATATATATATGTTCGTATATTTATGTTTATAATCTTTTCTATATTTATAATTATATACATATATATATATATATGTATATCTATATATATATATATATTAGCATATTGAAACCCCAATAAGGAAACCCCCAAAAGAAGTACTACAGGTTTTTCGGCTACAGGTAGCGTAAGGCCCCCAGAAAGTCCTCCCTGGCATGCTTGGCGAAGCCATATGCAACGTGAAGTCCTGTGGAGGGGCGCAACGACATAGGGTTTAGGGTTTACACATAGGCTCCATAGTAGTTCCTTTTTGTGGCTTTTGTTTAAGACCCTACTTTAAGGTAACCCCGAAAAGGAACTACTATGGAGCCTATGGGTAGGGTTACGATGTAAGAGCTAGGAGACTAATGTATCCTGCTTAAGAAACCCAGGTCTATGTGAGCGTTCTTTATATGAATCCTACCCTGTTGGGGTTTCAGGACGAGAGTTTCTTAATCAGGTTCCTACATTACTGTTAAAGGAATGTAGGGGCACGCACTTCGGACTGAAGACTAGATCTTTGCCTTGACAAGAACGTGGGATTCTGCTAAAAGTTGGAAACTGCGTGCATGGTGATTTTGCTGTATATTGTTCGTATTTCTTCAGGCGGCATTGCAATGCAGGGGCCGCATAAGGCTTTGTTTGAGACACCCCTTGCTATGTAGCTACACACCACAGTTAATTGTCAGGATACGCAATTGGCCAGAGTAGTCACGACATAGCCATTGTAAGGCACAATCCGGAATAATAATCATAATGATAATAAGAATAATAACAACAATAGCAATAATGATAATCCTGATAAATATAATCATAATAACATTATTAAGGGGCTTTAGTTCTATACAATCAGCTTCGGGGCTTCGAGTTTATGAGGCCTAGATGCCATGCCATACAGGGCCTGTAGGTCTTTTTGGACCCTAAAACGGCAAGTCCTGGGTGTGCAGAAACGTTGGAAGCTGCAAACAGAAAGATTCGTGCTGGCACTCCCCATAGCTTGCTGTTAGGGCATGAAGGCATTTAGTTTTCAACCTTTTTTGAAGGCCACTACTGCGAGTTTCGAGCAACTAAGAGCTGACAGCTGTAACAGATGGAGGCGCTTCGATAGCGAGAAGGAACCGCTTTAGGTGCAAGGTTTGTGGGGGCTCTGGACTCAAGAAGCAAAACCTCAACCCTCAACCCTAAACCCCTAAACCCTAAACCCCTAAATCCCTAAACCCTAAACCCTAAACCCTAAACCCCTAAACCCTGAAGCTGCAGGCACGTCACTGAAGCTGCAGGTGGTCGAAACGGATGCTCGCCGCGCGCATCTGTCAGGAATAAAGGCTGAAGATGGATCTTGCGAGTTTAGGGTTTAGGAATTAGGAATTAGGGTTTAGGGTTCAGGGTTTAGGGTGTAGGGTTTAGGTATTAGGGTTCAGGGTTCATGAGGTTCGTGCAGAGTATCGGGGGAGGGGGGGTGGACTTTCTGATACTTCGACTGTGTGGGGATAGTGGTACTAATGTAGGGGCCTTAATGATTAGAAATGGCTATGGGGGGTGTATTATACTGTAGTTATAAGAAGGAACCCCCCCAAAAAAAACAGAAAATAGAATTGGTAGGTAATTATTTAGGCCCCTATACTACTTGTCCAGATCTCGAGAGTCTTCGGAGCTCACTTCATTGGACACTGTAAGTCTCTGGGGCTCTTTGCTAGTCTTGGGCTCCTTGCTTTAAGCACCTTTTCTGCTCCTTAAAGGGTTTAGGGTTTGGGGATGTTCTTTGCGCTTAAACGACAAAACAAGAGCATCGATCTGAGTCACTGAAGCATCCAACATCCCGATCCGATTGCGGAACAGCACTAATTTAGTTTCTAAGTCATGGAAGCTCCACCACCCAACCAGCTAATCTAAAGCTCTCACTACAACTTAGGCGAATTTTGGGGACTGCTCGACGATGGGTGCACAACGCACCGAGTTAGGCACTGTAGAAATTCTTTGATTTTAGCAAACCGTGGGTCCTGGGCTCCCTTCCTCTCTGGGTGCCCGGCCATGCCCACATGGCAGCTCCAGAAATCCGGTCTTTCCTGCCAAAGGCACCGGGGGTTTTGGGATTTTGGGGCTTTGGGGGAGGAGGCTCCGGCTCTTAGGATTTTTGGTAGAGGATGAGGTAACAGGGCTTGAGATGGGCGGCTGGAGATTCGCGCTTCGGAACTTCATGAAGGCTTCTTGGCTTGAGGGTTTGGTTTTTAGCTCTTTTTGTTTAGTAGTGTCTGACGACGGGGCCCACCGGTGTCACGGATTCTAAGAGGTTTCTGCAAACTAAAATACGTGTCACGCTGAACAGAAGCATCAATGCTAACTGCCAGGAGAATCGGGCGGCATGGTCCTGATAACCACTTCACTACGAGACAGGCAATCATAGAAACCAGCCCCCGTAGCACACAGATGAGCATAACATAACTGCCGCAGTGACAAAACGTACTTCAGTAAAAGAGCATCAAACACGCACCAGCAAGGCTCAAACCTTCAAGACTCGAAACTATGCAAGTTTCTGGCTTTGCACGTCGGGCAAAAGATTTGCCTGCCACCGAATTGAAATCATTGGGCTATACAGTTGCCTACTATCAGTCTATGTAAGTGATTACAGTGAGTACTAAGTATACCGGAGGTTTCGACCCTAAAGCCATACGTAATCCGAGAATTTAGTCCGCAAAACTACGCTTGGGCTGACCCTGGGTCCAATTACCGAATAATCATATACTCTCCCAAATAGTAACCTACATAACTACTATCCGAAACCAAAGTACCTAATAATTTTGTCCTCTGGACCCTTAGGGTGAGGGTTCAACGGTCTACGGTTCATGGGTTGGGAAGACACATGTGAAGTCCAAGACTGGCCCGATGAGATTTCTTGGCCAAGAAAGCTTTTCGGCTCAGGCTTCAGGGTTCGGCGTTTAGGGTTCGGGGTTTAGGGTTCGGGGTTTAGGGCCGTTTAGGGTTTAGGGTTTAGGATCCCAATTACCCAACACCCCCCCAAACTCTGAACCTCACACAAACACTTGAAAAGAATCCGGGCAAGCGGAATCACGCCAAAGAAGGACGAGCGTTGGGGTGCTGGACGGGGGTGGCCGTAGAACTCCGGGTTTGCATGAAGCCAGGGTCCCATCAGCCATTGAGAAGGGTGTAAGGCTTTCAGGTTCTAGGGTTTAGTGGTATAGGCTATAGGGGTTTAGGTTGTTAGGGTTTCAGGGTTCGGGGGTATAGGGGTTTAGGGCTTAGGGATTTAGGGCTCAGGGTTTAGTGTTCAGGGTTGAGTGTATCTGTTCTACGCACTTGCAGAGCTTGGCCGAGCAGTCGTCGCAGCTTCTCTCGCAACAGCTTACGGTTCTGGCATCCTGCCTGGCTTTTTCCAAACGAGGGGGACCCGTGGCCTGGCTTGAACCCAAAACCCTGAACCCTAAACTCTGAACCCTGAACTCCTAAATCCTAACTACTCAACCCCGAACAGACAGACTGAGCTTAGAATTTGGTTTTACGAATTCAGAATCTTCAAGCCCATGACCTACACAGCAGAACCATGAAGTCGTATAATCAGGCGCCCCAAAATTTTAGGGTTTAGGGTTTAGGGTTGCACCCTAGCCCAACACTTTTACAACAGACTTAGAATGTATGTTGGAGTTTCAGATTTTTCCCGATGACGCTGCGCACATCGCCTGAGAAGGCTGTCCCTCGCCCGCTTCTTTTGAAGGGGAGGATAGACCAGCAGGCTCGCAGAGAGACCAAGACCCTTTAGTCGAACTATATGCCTGAAATGAAACTATGGCTTCCTGCTGTATGTTCCTTTAGGGTTTAGGGTTTAGGGTTCAGGCTTCAGGGTTGAGGATTTAGGGGTTAGGTTTAGGGTTTACATCAAACCCTGACCAAATAGAATCATACCTAATGCGCAAGAAACCTGCGCATCGTTCTCTAAAACCTGGTCTCTCTGAGTTCTTTGCCCGGGTGAGATGACGCAAGCCTAGACAGAAACGCGAGGGGGGACAAGTAGGGCTCCTAACCTTGAATCCGGAAAACCTAAAACCCGACACTCCAAACCCGATATCCGAAACCCTAAACCCTTAACTCCAAAGCCTAAACCTCTTCGTTGGAGGGTGATCCTCGTCCGTGCGTCTTGACTTCGGGAGGTCAGAACTCAATGGCTCTTTTCAGGGTTTCGGGAAAGGGTTTAGGGTTTAGGGTTTATGGGTTTTGGAGGGTGTAGGATTTTTGGGGCGGAGGGTGTGGGCTTTTAGGGCAGCGCCCTGGATCAAAGAGCCGACGGCCTCCGTAGGTGTTGTGGTTCACGGTTGTGGCCAGGACTGGAAAGCTATTGGCCACCCCTCCTCAGCCCCATGAACACAAACGCAACAACACTCCCAAAACCTAAACCCCTACTAAACCCGCCGAAATTCTAAACCCTCTAGAACCCTAAACCCTAAACCCCCCTAGAACCCTAAACCGAAGGGGCATACGGCTGCAAAGCGAGAAGTTTGCTATGCAAAAGATTTATGTAGTCACTGGCTCTGGGGAGGCCTTCGGACCCCAAGCACCAGCGTTCGGGGTGTTAGGACATCAGGGTATATACCCATAGGCCCCATGGTAGTTCCTTTTTGTGTTAGGACATCAGGGTATATACCCATAGCCTCCATAGTAGTTCCTCTTTGTGGCTTGTATTTAGGATCCCATAAGGTAATTCCAAAGCGGGAACTACTATGGAGCCTATGGGTAGGACTGTCGAGCTTGAAGGAGTTGCGATTCTTGCAAGGTTCCCCAGTAACCCCTTAATAATAAGGGTACCCTTTTTCTTAATATTCGGTTTGAATAAGGGGGCCCCAAACTAAAAAGGGCAAAAGGGTACTACTGGGGCACCTAGTTTTAGAGCTTTGGGCACTTGGGCTTGACGCCTTCAGGGGCCTTAGGCTAGCTCTGCTCCACCCGGGTGCTCCAGCTCAGCGAGAGGGGCTGCAAGTACTCTCAAGACCTCCGCGTTCTTTAGGGTTTCGGGATCTAGCTACCCATAGGCTCCTAAGTAGTTCCTTTTTGTGGTTTGTATTTAGGATCCTCTCAGGTAATCCCAAAAAAGAACTACTTAGGAGCCTATGGCTAGAGTTATAGGCTGCCGCAATGTGCGACCTTGGGAGGGAGCAGGGCTTCTGCGCTCTGGCTGCTCTTTTTTTAGGGCACCACTCATAGGTACCCCGAAAAGCAAAAAAAACACTTTAGGCCTTATGGCAGCACTATGATCAACTCATGGGGTATCAGGAACTGCGGGATATCCTTGGCTTTCAGGTTTCACCTGGTGGTTTGGGGCACCGGGCCAGCATTTTAGGCGTGCAGTCTAACTGGCTTTCAGCCAAATTAGAATTCTAGAAACCCCCCAAACCCGAAACCCGAAACCCCAAGCCCAAAACCCTAAACCCAAAATTCTATAACCCCCAAACCCGAAGGCCTAAGCCCAAAAACACCCTAAACCCACAAAACACACAGACACACCCCAACCTCGTTAAACCCTAAAACCCTAAACCCCACAACGCGATCGGGCCAACCTCGTTGTGCTCGCCTTCCTGTGCTGCGTCTCGCGGCGTGGCCCCCGCACTGTTCGCCTGCTCCTGCGCTGCCCAGTACGGGGAGAGCTCGGGGCCTCAGGGGTTTAGGGTTTAGGGTTTAGGTGGTTTAGGGTTTAGGGTTTATAGGGGTTCAGGGTTTAGGGTGTGGGGTTTAGGGGTTTAGGGTTTAGGAGTTTGGGTTTAGGGCGTAGGGTTCAGGGGTTTCGGGTTTAGGGGGCGAGTACATGGACTAAGGTTTGGGGGTCCAGACTGGAAGGGTTGACAGAAACTGCGCAAGGACTGCGAATAATAAGGCGGATGCGCATTGAAATGATTCCAACCCCGATACTACGGGGATTTAGGGTGCTATGGCATGGCTTCTGCATCTTTATACCTACTTCTGAACCCCAAGATACAAACATCAACCCCACAACAGCCTAAGTCCTGAACCCAAAACAGTAAACCCTAAACCCTACACCCTAAAACCCTAAAAACCTTAAACCCCGAATCCTAATCAAAACAGCTTGGTTCCAAACTCGGTTCAACAGCCACAACTTGCTTGGTTAAGGCGCTACTTGAGGTTGCCTAACTAAAACTTAAACTTCTGCCAAAACCCGAAGATCCTGTAGGACTTCGAGGCCACCCTCTCAAGAAAAATCCTCAAACCTCAAGCCTGAACCTCTAACTCGCACCGAGAAGCATTCTCGAAACATGAATCGGACACCCTGAACCGTGAAACCATCACGAGATGATGTCGAAGCTTAGCAGAGAAGCCAACAGCCTGCTTCAAGGCCTCAGGGGCTCTGGCGATTCTATTCATATACTGGTTTGAGGTTCAAACACTAAGAGCCCGAAGAGTTGTGCTGAAGCCTGGTATGCCTCTAACCTCACAGGTCCAGTACGACACCACCAAGAAACTCCTACGACCTCAAATCCAGCACCAAATCGAGCTTCACTGCTTCCGGGCTTACCCATAGGCCCCTAAGTAGTTCCTTTTCATGGTTCATATTTAGAATCCTATATAAGGTAATCCCAAAAAGGAACTACTTAGGGGCCTATGGGTACGCCTGTAACATCCTGTAACCCTCCATTTGGCAAGAATCTCAACCCTGAAGCCCTGCACCCCTAAACCCTAAACCCTGAACCCTAAACTCTAAACCCTGAACCCTTCTCAACCCTGAAGCCCTGCACCTTGTCTGCGCCGGCTAGAAGTAGAAGCCGCGCAGCTTCTGCTTCGCCTTGCTGCGCTGCAATGTACCTGCAGGGCTTAGGGTTTAGGGTTTAGGGTTTAGGGTTCAGGGTTTAGGGTTTAGGGTTCAGGGTTTAGGGTTTAGGGTTTAGGGTTTAGGGTTCAGGGTTTAGGGGCTCTACTTTGAGTGAGGCTTCCTTCTTCGAGGCTTATCTGAAATCTCTTTGGAACTGAAGTTCCATGAAATCAGGATCCAAGAGCCCTCATTGCAGAGACTGCATAGAAAAACCCAACCTCAACTCCACACCACCACTCACCCGATAGAAAAACCGATAGTATCCACCCGAAATCCTTGACCCGCGAAAATGGAAATGGTCATCGCAATAAAATAACGATAATAGGAATAAGGTTTAGGGATAAGGTTGTAACTACAATATACTTACAATCCGAAAAATTTTATGGATTATAACTACATTATACTTATGTCCTATTAAAGTAACGGTAATCAGGAACTAGAATAGCAATATTTTGTTGAAATACTGCTATAATTGGTACAATAGTTTGTTGAACTAATACTATCATTGGTGTATTATTTAGGATTGATTAGATCGCCGTATTCCTTTTCAATGTCCTTGATGCTTTTACTAAATCCACTGAACAGCATTCTTTGGTTTTTCATCTAAATATTTATTGTTTTGTTTCCTTCGCCATTACACAGTATTTCAATATCTTCATTTAAGTCAGAAATTTGCTTAATTAGCTTTTTATCTTCTTCAATTTTACCTTCCAAAACAGAAATATCATACGTAACATTACGAACATCTTCATAGTCAAAAACACCTTCATTTACTTGAAGTAACTTCCTTAACTCATTAATTTTTTGGTAATCTATTTCATTTATTTTCATTTCATATATCTTTTTGATATACATCACTTGCATTTTATACGTTTGTAAATCCGTCTAATCCTTTTCCGCTTAATATATATATATGTATATATATATATATATAGAGATAGATAGATAGATAGATAGATAGAATATACAGAGAGAGAGAGTTGTTATATCTGTAAGTGCTTTTCTTCAGAAATTATTTTCTTAAGAATTATCAACAGGGTTTTCAATGATTATTCTGTCTTTATGTTTGCCGAATAGCATAAATAATCTTCTAAAAACTCATTATTCACCAGTAATTGATGGACATGAATGAATACTTTAGCAAGATCGGATGTAGGTTTCTCTGGATCGGGTTGTTGTTCTGATGTTCCCTCTTCATCAAGAAATTAAGTAGGAAATTGCTCGTTTAAGCGCTTGCGTAGTACCTGTTCTTGTTTCTCGTATTATATTCCTTAATTTATGCTTGTATTTTGTCGTTTAGTTTGC
>CAJNJA010041542.1:0-25992 GCA_905231915.1 Symbiodinium necroappetens | reverse complement strand
CAACGACAACGACGACGACAACAACAGCAACCACCACCAGATTCACACAACCAGCCACATCTGAACTGAAGACTCCTCCTTGTTCGCGGTGTCGCGTATAAGAACTGGAATGTGCGTGCGGAACACGTTTGGCCATATTGCTGCGCATGACAACCAAAATATATACCCCTGTTGTCTGGAATATAGAACGCCTGCCAAGCCGGCTACTAATCTTTGCTCAGCCACCTTCGACTTCAGCCGACAAGAAGAAGTAGTGAACCCCAGGTGCATTGCGGATGATGTCGGGAATTCTTGAACTCATGGTTAGGAACATCCCCCGATCAGGCTTTGTGGAAATCTGCAGTGCCGGCCCATCATCATGGGATTACGAAGACAACGAAGGCTAAGGAGCACTGTCGGGGATTGCGACGGACGAAGAAGATGCAAGAAACACTGCAAGATGCTTTGGGATGAGAACCTTTAATTCTCTTCGATGCAGCAACCGGGCCCGAGCGGTCGCAAGGTCGCTGTATTTGCCGGGAAACGATACGACGTTCAATAAAAAGGGTATATTCAGAAGGGTCTGCTTCGAGAGTTGTGGGACCTTCGAAAAACATCGGAAACACTAGAGCTCATGCCGAACACCTGTAAAACATTCCGATATGTTCGTAATCATTCCATTATCCCCGCCGAAGATCACATATCATTATTCAGTTCATTAGGCCCATGCTGTCGTACACTTCTTGCTTTGCCGTAAGGCTTAACAGACTGTGGGATGCATTTGCAGGGTCTTTTCCATGTGTGCTGCAAGTTTGCAGTGCAGCACATCAACATGCATGCTGTGGTGGCATGATGAAAATATCTCCTGGAAGATGCTGGTGTCACCATCGTGTTTCAGGGTTTATATGTACGTCCGCAGCCATGGAACCCGACACGTCAACTTTGTTTTTCCTGGCCTGGACTTCCGGTTCTTCGGTACTGCAGTTGGGAAATCACTTCCTTCCCCAGACAGTCCTCCTGAAAAGGGCGATGACACGTTCGGAATCCAGTTTCGATTCTGATTTGTGTGTCTTAATTTTTTGGATTTTCTAGTTTACTCATTTGTTGGTGTTGAATTCGCCACTGCGATGTTCCGTCTCATTCCCCTAAAATCCCTATCGTTTGAGTTTGTTCGCTCGGTTTTCTAATCTTTCAGATTTTCAGAATTTTTCGTAATGTTTTCAAAAGGTTGGGAAACCCTTGCATAGATACCTTTCGAAGGCACCCCATGGCCAATGGATTGAATTGCTCCGTTCGATGGAACTGGGCTGCTGCCACGTCCGTGTAGTCTTGCTTGGAGCTAAGTATTTTCATACACATATATGTATATATGTATAATATAGATATATTATCACAATCTTTCGGAACGGAATATATTGACTCTGCTGCGTCAGGCTCCTACATTACCCACAACATTCACAAGAACACCTGCACGAAAATCATGGCCAAACTGTTTGGCGTGTTGAACACATAACCCAAATGCAACACATCTCAAACCTGTCCTATTCTACCTGCGCACGGATACATTGCCAGCCTGCTGTTGATAAATGGTTTCCAAGGCACCATGACCCTAAACCCTAAACCGTGGACTTGTTTTATCCTAGACTCGAGCGATGACACCAACCGGAATCCTGAAAAGCATTTCGCATGCCCTTCTCAAGCCCTACAAACCCTGTACAAATCTTATGAGACCACATTAACACGAGTACTTCAGCACCTCAACAGAAGCCTTCACACCCTGCGTTGCAGTGCACACGAGCTATACGAAAAGGTTCCAGGTGACGGACTTGCAAACACCTACACCCTAAACCCTGAATCCCTCTAAAAGCTGATGACTAATAAATACCGTAAGCCCCATAAACCCTCAAAAAGCCTTTACAAGAAGACCCTTTAGAACCCCTATAAATCCTGTTAACAGCGTCAAAAGACCCAGTAACACCCGAAAGCCCCAAACCCGGCAGCAGCACTAGCTCTTGTCCAAGGGCAAAACGATGCAAAAACCCCTAATACAGGGGATGTTCATCATTGACTAGGGTTTCGGGGTACATTGTAGGTATATTTATACTGCAGTCCGTTTTTGAACGGAACCCTGGGGAACATTTCTGGTAATTACATCGAAGAACTCACGCTTCCAAACAATAAACCCTGAACCCTAAACCCTATCCTAAACTGGCAGTGGCACGGTGTGGCTCGGAGCATCGACGTCCAGGACGGCATCCACCTTAGTGGCTAGAGTTAGAGTTAAGGTTTAGGGTTTAGGGTCTAGAGTTTGGGTTTTAGGGTTGATATGGCTTGTTTGGTCTAGTGTTTCTGCAATCAAAGTCAAAGCTTTCATGTCTGTATTCCTCTTTGTCGGACCTGCACAAAGGGCACTGAGGCATCCACTTCGTAGTTGTCGAAGTCTTCGGATCGTACCAAGAACGACTGCTTGAACCGAAGCACAGATTCCTGGGCGACTTGGGGCGGTTCGCCTACAACTAGCTGGCTCTACTTAGGGTAGCATCATGCCCAGAATTGGTGTGTGTACCCTAAACCCTGAACCCCTAATCGTGTGTTTTTGATACTATGTGATCTCTGCGTGTATTCACTCTAAATCTCTGCGGCAACCCGAAATAAACCCTAAAACCCTAAAACCAAAAACCTAAACCCTAAAACCCTGAACCCCTAAACCCTAAAACCCTAAACCCTAAACCTCAAACCCCTAAACCCTAAACCCCAAACCCCAAAACCCTAAAACCTCCAAAACCCTAAACCCCAAAACCCTAAACCCAAAACCCCTAAAACCCTAAAACCCTAAACCCTGAGCCGATGCCAGGTCTGAGGTTCGGCATTCTGGGGACCTTTTGGGGGGAGTTCTGGGACCCGAGGGTCTCTGCTAGGAACCCAAAAAATCCCCAAAAAAACCCTTAATGAAGGAATATACCACCTTAAATTCTGGGGGGCCTTGATACTATATGATTTAAGGTCTATTCCTTAATTTCGGCAGTAGATAGCCTTAAATTCTAGGGGCCTTAAGGGGCCTCAATATTATGAGTTTAAGGTATATTCCTTAACTAAGGGGTATTGGCATTGGGTTCTCTGGAAAAGTACGATCTCTTTTCGGGGACATGGTTGCAATGCAGCCAAGAGCGCAAACCCCTTGGCGCCAAACATCTCGACGGAGTCCTTCCGGGAAAGCAGCTTCGAGTGCGCCTGCCAGCGCGGCATGCAGACCTCCGAGCAACAACCTCCCCCCTGAATCCTCTAGACCCTAAACCCCAAACCCAAGCCGCCACTACGTACCCTAAACCCTAAACCCTACACCCTAAACCCTAAACCCCTAAACACCCAAACCCTAAACCCCATAGCCCTAAGCTTTCACTACCTGCCTCGAAGTCACCCACGACGTCTGCCCGCAGCCACTGCAAAGCCACCCCAAGCCTCGCTCTCTGTCCGTTCGATGTTACATCTTGTTGCTGTACTACCCATAGTCTCCATTGTAGTTCCTTTTTGGGTTTACCTTTTAGGTTCCTTAATATAACATTGGTTAAACCACAAAAAGGAACTACAATGGAGACTGTAGGTACTACCACACAATTATTATTTACTACTGTAGTATTCCTATGTTGTTCACATATTTTTACTGTTCATGCATAGCTCATCATTGATATTACTAGGACTAGGACTGTTGAACTTATGGTTGCTCGAATCATGCCAGTGCTGGGTGTTTTTTTGAGTGAGCGGCGGTGTCCTGGCCTGGTTGCTGCTCACGTTAGCTGTATGCTAGGTAGGTTCTCTGACACCTAAAGCCTAATCGTCCCCTAAACCCTAAGCCCGTCTCCTGTTTACTATGAAGAAGTGTATTTCTAATGGTCTTTGAGAGCAACCCCGGAACCTGGATGAACGCCTTCGATAACAAACAAAACCGTGCAAAATGATGTGTAGGACCCTGGAAAACGCTGCAAAAGCGCTGAAAAAACACATGAGCCCTTTATAAACCCCAAAAACCCCTATAAGCCCCGATAAGCCGTTATAAACCCTTGGGAACCCTTATAAGGTCTATTCCTTTAAGACCCGGGCCAAGGGGTCCTTCGGTTCTTGGGGGGGTGGGGGATCGGGGTCTAGGGTTTAGGGTTTGGGGGATCACGGTGTAGGGTTTGGGGATCAGGGTGCAGGGTTCAGGGTTTGGGGCTTAGGGGATCAGGGTTTAGGGTTTGGGGGCCTTGGCTTCTCAAGCACCTTCGCAGTGGGCTTCGTGGCTACCTCTCCGGTCGGCCTTATCAGTCGGTTTTGAAAGGAACGAAACGCTTCCCTGACCCCGCAATCAATCCTTAATCCGGGCTTAATCCGGGCTCAATTTGGGCTTAATCCGGGCTTAATTTGGGAAGGTTCAGAGTTTGAGGGCATCCGTTTTCAGTGCCTTTTGAGCTTCCGAGCACAGACACAAAAGACAAACCATTGATGTGTCGTGAACAGCATTCAATCAGGGTTTATGGATGCTTAAATAACATTAGCCTGAGAACGAAGACACAACTTGAAGCACAAACCGGAAACGAGCTGGTAGAAACCCTCAGGCTCAATCCAGAACAGACTTACAATCCCCCAAAAACAGACTCATAACTAACCCTAAACCCTAAACCGATTGCAAGCACGTACAATCACAGCGCCTCACCTGAAATCCACAGACCTTAAACTCAAAACCCTCAGCCTGAGACTCTCAGCCATGTTCCCACACTTTCTCTAAAGCAGTGTTGGAATCAGAAGAAACTCAATCCTTTTGAGGATTTTGATGTTTGGGGCTCATATAAGGCTTTATGCCTAAACCCTAAACCCTATAAACCCTAAAACTCTTTGTTAGTGACGGCTGTTGCTTTAGTTGTGCGCTGCGCGTTCCCGGCTCCCCCCCGGAAGCTCAAGGCCCAAACAAGCGACTAAAGACGTTACGTTCCCTTCCAAAAGGGGGGGCGGGCGGCGTACGGTTACCTTTGCTGGGCTCAGGGTTTGTGGCCGAAAACCCCAAGCCCCTAAGAAACGAGCTCCAGACCTGCTACATGCTGAAGTCCAGAAACCCTAAACCCTGAACCCTAAACCCTGAACAAAAAAAACAAGCCCCGAAGCCGAAGCGCCGCCAGACTTTGCTTGAAAGGGACAGTTTGACAGTCGGGGGCAGCCCCGTCAATGCCGAAATGTCGGTCGCGTGCCAAGCCTCCGCAGTTTGGGCTACGGCTTGGACTTGGGGCGTAGGGTTTTGGAGGCAAAGCTCTATAGACTCTAGACCTACGATATAGAACCTAGAGTACATACACATGTACGTACATACATACATACATACATGCATGCATACATACATACATACATACATACATACATATGTATAGATACACATGACTATGTATTTATAAACCATATATATATATATACATATATATATATACATATATATATACATATATATATATACATATATATATATACATATAAATATATATACATATATATATATATATGTGGAGCCTATAGGCCTGCAAGCCTAGCCTCTTAGCTTCTGCGGTCTGCGGCTTCAGACATTAGGGCATCGAGCCTTGGACCCAACACGCCGCCAAAGGGCCGAGGCACGGTAATAGGACTTTGGGTTTAGGGTTTAGGGTTTAGGGCTTAGGGTTTAGGGTTTAGGCTTAGGGTTTAGGGTTTAGGGTTTAGGGCTTGCTGTTGAAAGTGTGATCTGCTGTGGAAAACCAGGGAGATGTCTCATGCTATGATGAGCTCCTCGGGAGCCCAACAACCCTTAATGAAGGCATATAACCTCAACCATGTATGAAGTCCATTCTTGTTTAAGGCATCTTCCTTCATTCATGGGCTTTGGGCTCTCTCCAAGGAACCCTTCCCTCAAAGGAAACCACGTCGAAATGCACTGCAAACACCTCTTTTTAGAAAGGACCGCAACTTACAAGGCCTGATGCAGGAATCTTCACATCGTCGCTGTTTTTGTTGAAGATCCAATGGTTGAGCTCGCAGCGGTTTCGGGTTGCGGAATTTCTAGCTTTTTGCGGTGCTAAGCGGGCAGCAAACTAACCAGTCTAGCTGTTCTGCCCAAGCAGCAATGGCTTCAAACTGAAATTTAAAGCCACATGAGTTGCATTCTGCTGGAGCTAGCAGGACCTCCAAAAGCACTTAAGCTCTTCACAATCAGTTAACGGAAATGGTAGCTCCTAGTCTCGGAGCAGGTAAAGGACAATCAGCTCAACCGGCTAAGCTCCTTCACGAGGGTTTAGAGTTTAAGGACCAAGTCTTTTTACCCAGACTGGGCCCTACATTCTACTGAGAAAACAACTTACTGGGACTCCCATATTACCCAGCTGCTTCTGCCTCGCAGCTATTCTCTCCTGGCGCATCAGATGTGGCCTCAAGTTCCGAGCATATGGGCTTTTTGCGCAAGGCCGTTGAAATGAGGCTCATTTTCTTGATTTCAATCACAACACTCGGAGCTTCGTAGCCAGAACAAAGACAAGAGGAAGAATGATAACGGGCATTGAGACACAGCTGGTGGGTCATCTCCTGTTCGGGCGAAGGGTGTGACACCCACCATGTGCTATGCAGGCTTGACCTGTGCCCGCCGTCATGCCATCGCCATCCACGATCGTCTTCGTCATCTTCGTCGCCACCATCGCCGTCGCCATCATCATCATCATCATCATCAGCATCATCACCATCGAAATATGACTATACGAATCATGCTTATCATCATAGACATCCCAATGAACATGTTTATCTTCATGATCGTCCTCACCATCAACGCAACAGCATCACGGTTATCTACGACGGTTCACATCCTCATCCTCGTCACCATCACCATCACCATCTCCGTCACACTCATCATCACAAGCATCATCATGACTATCATCGTCGTCGTCAACATCATCAACAACAAGATCACCGAAGCAGAAGCGCGACGACATCATTCCCCCTTCTGCCACAACCTCTTCCTCCTAGCCAGAGAGCACCAAAAGCAGGAAGAAGGTACATAGAATAACTTCATGCCACACTGCCACACATCAGACAAGCTTGCGAATAACCAGGGCGTGGTTTACAATATCAACCTACAAGAAAACAGCCACAACAACAAAAGCAAAACAACAAACAACACCAAACAGAAAGGAGCTGTGAAGCAACGAAGCGTAGTTGCACCGAGTCGTCTTAACCGAGTTAGTTAAAGTCATATATCAGACAAATCACTAGAGAACCGTGTGACATCGTGAGATATACCTTTACAAATATTTTCCTTCCTGCCTACCTACCTACCTACCTACCTACCTACCTACCTACCTACCCACCCACCCACCCACCCACCCACCCACCCACCCACCCACGCACCCACCCACCGACATACACACACATGCGTACATACACACATGCGTACATACACACATACGTACATACGTGCAAGCAGAAAGTGTTCTCGCCATAGCGACAGGTGGCCTGAGAGAGCTGAATCAGGACAAGGATTAACACCTGAAGTGCCACGACACTATCCCGAGGGGAGCCTGCTGGCTAAAGCAAAAACCTTGAACTACCCATAGGCCCCTAAGTAGTTCTTTTTTGGAATTACCTTATAGGGTTCTAAATATACACCGTAAAAAGGAACTAGTTAGGGGCCTATGGGTAGAGTGTGGCACCGTGGTACCTCATGTTTTGGACAACCCGTTTTGCGATCAGGGTTCCATACTGAAAGAATACGGTACCCAATACAAGAACCACATGACATTGCAGAAAAATCTTGATCTGACTCTAATCTTCGAAGTTCAACTCAAGCCCTTAAAACTAAGAGTCTACAGCCCTAAACCCCTAGATTGGTGCCTGCGCTCGAGCGTCGCTGAAGACCGCAGCTACCGAGCGTGACGCCCGGTGTGCGCGCAGGGACCGGACTTCAGCCGCCTTGCTTCAGCTAGGTTGAAGGACTTAGAGTTCAGAGTTTAGGCTTTTTAGGGGTTTAGGGTTTAGGGGTTTAGGGTGTAGGGGTCTAGGGCTTTTGTTCAGGCTTTAGGGTGTAGGGGGCGTGAACAGGCCTGAACTGATTGAACTACGAGTTTCGGGTGTGATCCAGCGACTGCGGTCTAGAACTTTGGATTGAGGTTTTAAGGCTAACTGTAGCTCGAAGTGGGAGTTTCCGATAATAAGGGATACCTCACTTTGGGCTAATTATAATCAGGATCCTGCTATTCATTTAGGGTACTATAATTAGGGTCCCCTATGTTCGGACACCCCCAAGTGTGTCTCGTCTTCAAGAGAAAGGTCAAGAGTTAGGGCCGTAACAGGGCTGCAGGAGAGTTCCAGATTAGAGAAGTCGGAGGGGTTCTTCTTTCCCTAAACTTTTAAACCCCTAAACCCCTGAACCCTATAAACCCCTAACCCCTAAACCCCTAAACCCCTAAACCCCTAAATGGCTACAGCTCCCGGGATCAGCTGTCAGACATACTAGCCAGAACTCTGCTTGCAGCGCCCATATCTCCACAACTGACATGAAGCGAAACTGGTACGAAGTCAGTGCTGCACCGGAACCCTTTGAGGCTATCGTGCGGAATGAAGTTGCTTCAGAACTCTCCAGCACACTTAGCCGGCTTCCCGAGCTGACTAGCGTTAGGACCCCCCGGACCCCGCCCGATGCTTTCCCCAACGTCGAGCCCGAAGCCTCTCCTGATGAAGAGCCCGAGGCCGCCCTAAACCATGAAGCCCCTGAGGCCCCACACGCCCCACAATCCCCAAACTCTGGACCTGAAGAGGCATGGGACCCAGTAACTACGCGACACCTTGCCCGTGCGCTTCGAGTGGACCCAGCCTTCGTGCCCTGTGAAACCTTTGCGTACTCGGTTGTCTGTAAGACAAAAAGGGGACAACCCATCCATAAATCACAAATTGAGGAACTCTGGAACCTAGTCCCGAAATCCCTACTCTGCCGAGACGTAAACAGCCCAGGTGGACGGTACATTGTGTTTGGAGCCAATCCTCGTAAACACGACCATGTCACCACCCCCACTTTGAACCTACCCCATAGTTTCCGAATGCTTTGCTGCTTCATTCGTCAGTCTCATCCTTCATACTCCTTTAGCACGGTTTCACTTCGCTTTAACATGTTTTCCAGGCCCCATCGGGACACCCGCAATGCACCGGGGCTAAGCTACATTCATTCGATCATCCCCACACAAGGGGGGGACCTGTGGATTGCAGATCCTGACGGAACTCAGGTCATGGTTTGCGGCGATGTTCCAGTGTATGGGAGAATTTTGGACATTCAAGCCCAGCCTCAGCTCTTTGATGCCCGAAGTAAACTCCATGCTACAGTTAAGTGGGAAGGCCCTGCGCGCCTCGTATTGGTTGCCTTCAACACACTACATGCCGCCAGCTCGCCGGTGGTTATTTCACAGCTTGCAGAGTTGGAGGTTTTTGTGAGGCCATCGGGGACCATTACAAACCAACCCACTATCACTGAAGCTTTCCATAGACAGCACCTTCCCCCTACTGTCCTGTTTGCCAACTCTGACGAAGAGTCGACCGACCCTGAAGCCGATGAATGAAAATTTCGTCATTTCTGCCTATCTGTACTCTGACTTAATCCGGAAGCCCTCGTACATCATCATGCCTGCTTTCATCAGGTCCACCTGCAAGCTACTCGCATTTGCATCACCATGCCTGCTTTCATCAGGATCATTCGATTCCCATCCGACATTATCATACATACGTTCATCAGGTCCATGCCGCAGCTGCAGCCTTTCATGGCCTAATTCGTAATTTGTAATTTGTAATTTGTAATTGCCTCCTGGCCTAATTCCATGCACTGCCACGACATATCATGCTGAGTACATATAGGCGGAAATGCACTTGGAGTTTGCTGTAGCAACGCTCCACACCTTAACCCTCGGGGTCTCGAGTCTTTTTCCTTGTCACTGGTCTTCGAGGTTGTGTGTAATACATGACCTGGGGCTGCACTATAGTCTAAGTGGGAAACAGGCATACAGAAGAGCGCTGGTCGTGCCACGTCGTCTCGCGTGAAAGCCACAAAAACCATAAAAAGGCGACCGTCCGGCCACCGACCAACGCCCTCTGGAACACCTGCTCCACCTCCCACGCTCACCGTCGTGTCACCCACCCTGCCTACCACTGCCCGATTGCTGCTACAGGGCCCTATGGACTATTGACTTCATGTACCAGGGTCTATATGCTTCGGGTTTCGCCCTCCATTTCAGTTCTGCTTCTTGGTTTCGCTTCTTCGGGCTTCGGCGAAACATACCCCTGCTGGGGTTTCCCAGCCATGGCTGCTTCCTGTGCTGCTCTCTGTTGGCTGCTTCCCATGGTGCTCTCTGTCTGTGGAAAACACGGCGGATGCTATACGCAAACCCAGTGCTGCTGATGGATGTGCGGCAGTCCCATGCTGTTACAGGAACTGGACTTGGCCTGGCGCTCCAGTCTTTTCAGGTGGCCAGCCTCTGGCTCTGAGCTGTCAGCTTGACACGCGCGGTTGGTGCAGACCTTCATTGAACATATATTGGTTTTGGCCACCCCGCGCTGGCTGGATTCTGCTGCCTTAATTGAGAATTTGGTGCAAGCCCTAATTGGGAATTTGGAACTGGTAATTTGGATTTGAAATTGATGCTTTCGGCATGCATGATGGGAGCTGCTTCTTGCTGAGTCTGCGCCTGGCCGGCACTGCAGTGGCCCTGGTTCCTCCGATGATCCCTATGTCAGTGGCTCTGTCATTGATGTAGTGGTCACCCGGGGAGAAAGCCTCTCGTGTGGATCTCTGGCCGTGTCCTGGTCTTCTGATCGACTGAGTGCAGCCTTGGATGTCCTGGAAGTCTGTGTAGAAGACTGCTAGGACGCACTTCATGCTCCTTCGGTCTCGAGAGCTACCTTGTAATGGAGCTGAGGATGCGAAGCTAGTATGTGCCAAGCTGTGAGCAACAAAAGTTGTTTGTGACTATGTCAATGCCTGTCGTGGCATTGGTGTAGTGACTCGGTGACTTCAGCCACATCCTTTCAGTCTGAGTGGGCTTTGCCTTTGAGTCATTTCGGTGGAAATCGCCTGTGCAGATGCTTTGACTGCCTTAGCGCTTCCTTTGTGCTGCGCTGCTCTGTGTCTCCCGAAATGGGAACAAGCCTTGATACAAGTCAAGAGGTTGAAGCTGTCTAATTAGTGCGTTCTTTTTGCTGTTAAGCTGATGGCAAGCTGGACTCACTTTGTCTGTGCTCTCTGTTCTGAACTTAACCCTGCAATGCGGGCTCGTCCTTGCTAAGTGGGAGGGAAAAAAAAACCCTAAACCCTATAGTACCCTTTTTTCAGGGCTCGGTCTGAAGGTCTTGGGGCTTCTCCCGGGATGCTGGGGGATGTGGGGATCTCCGGCTTTCAGGGTTTTGAGCTTTAGGCAAACAGGGCTTTTAGGGTTTAGGCTTTAGGGGTTTAGGGTTTAGGGGTTTAGGGTTTACGGGTTTAGGCATCTCGGGAATTTTAAGGATCTGAGTTCTAAGATTCTAGAGGGGTATGTCAGGGTGTTTCGCGATGTTCAGGATTTCGAGCTTGTGAGAAACCAGAAACACCATGTCGCGGCGATTCTACCTTGGAGACGTCCGTCTCCAGTATCGTGGGATGGAACTTTATGCAGGGTTTGGCATCTAAGGTTTGCAGTTTTGGGTTTCTGGGTTGTTGTCTTGGCTGCCTACTATATCCGACTATTGGGGCTTGTTTCCACTGCATGAAGAAACATCTGTCGAAAAGGGAAAGTCAATCCAACCAAGGGTTGCGCCAGAAGATCCGCCGCTTTGGATACGTTTCCGTTGAAGAAACAGCACGCCTTGCCACTCTTACCATTTCTCCTGAATCCTAAACCCTATAAACCCTATATACCCTATAAACCCTATAAACCCTATAAACCCTAAACCCCTAAACCGAATCCAGGATAGGATTTCTGAAGGTCCGGTCAGGAATCCGGAAATTGCCCCCGAATCCTGACTGAGGTGATCTTCCTTTCGGACGGCGGCTTTGATGAAACCAGATCAGCAGACTTCGCGCGCTTCATAGCTTTAGCGGTTTCAACCATTGAGGGGTGCAGGCTGATCTTGCTGGAATTTGAGAAACAGCTATATCACCTCTAAGCTGCCGCCTTTCGAAGCCTACGTCGAAAGTGAGCGCCTGGGCTTATGCTTTGACATTTTATACATATGGGTTTTAGGGTCTAGCTAAGGTTCAGATCAACGGGCGCAGGGTATATACACAGGTGCATAAATCCGAATCGGAATGAGTATACTGCAGGCTTCGCCAGCCTAAGCCTTGATTTAACACCCTTAGCCCCTTAAATCTTAAATAAACTCCCCAAGCCCGACACCTTAAACCCTCAAGCCCTAAACCCTAAAGCCCTAAACCCCTGAGCGTCAAAATCCTGAAATCCCCGATTTGCAGCCAGAGCTTTTTCGTTCCAACGGTGAGCTGAAGCTTCAATTCTGCTTGACTAGAGGTTCAGGGGACTTCGTAAAACCCTAGTTCCGGTGAACTTAACCCTACTTGCTACATGATCTCCAAGCGACTAAGGCCTTCAAGCCGACATAGCGCGATTTCTGTGTCTGTCCCGAAAATCGTATCGAAGCCGAAAGTCGTGTGCCTCCTAGTCTCTGCGTAGTTTCTGTCCCAATGTAGTATGAGAGTATATCTATATCTATACCCTGAGAGCCCCATTCTAATTCTTCAGGCCCCGATGATCATCCTGAGGTCGGTAACCCTTTTTTTGTTAAGGATCTTCTGAGAAGGGGCCGTGCCGTCCGAATGACGATCTCCCCTAACCCCTGCAGCCCCAGAGCCGCCACTCTCTAGGGCCAGGGCCCTACAGTATTGAAGCCCGTGGTGCCTTGGAGCCCAAAGCAAAAAGCTGCTTAGGGTGAGGGTTTTTAGGGTTTTGAATTTAGGTTGTTTACAAGTATATTATAAAGCCCCCTTAAAGCCTGGAAGAACCCCTTCTAAAGCTGCAACTTTGCAGCCCTTCAACAATCCCAAACCCGAAACCCTAAGCAGGTGAGCCGACGGATCCCCAGGAGACTGAATTTTTCTGGCTTCTTGGTTTAGGGTTTAGGGTTTAGGGTTTAGGGCCTCGAGGATTCGGGGCTCATGGTCCAGGGCTTAGCACTGTTGGGATTATTTACATGGAACCGTGCCTAAAAGTGCTGGGGTTGCTGTACCGGCGCCTGGATGGTTCGGAAACTGGTGTTTCATAGCCCTGTTACAGAGCCATGCAGACGCATGCTGGGCATTCAGGATTTGATAGATCAGGGCGTCGCGAATTTTACGGTGCCTCGGTGTCCAGTGTGGCCAGTGCCAAGGTGCCTCGGGTCTAGGGACCCTTGCTCAAGTCAGCATTGTAAGCTATAGGACCCCACAAACGCGCTATTGGCTTGGCTTTCAATATTACGGTGCTCTGCGCGATGCTACCTCCAATCTGTGCCCGTGCCAGGACATGCTCAGCACTCTGCGTGAGCTGACCTCCACGCGTTGCCTGGTTTGCAGCAGCGTTTGAACCCAGCAAAACCGCACAGCAACATGAGCAGAGGCATTTGTGTCCTAGGCCGAAGATCTGTTATTTAGTATCCCTGGCAGGGTTTCGCATCACTGACTGACAACCCCTAAACCCTGAACCCTAACCCCAAAAGCCCCTAAATGCCCAGTAGTCGACTGCGAACCCTGAGACCTCATATCTCTCATGTCCGAGCTGTGAGAGGGTGAACCCGAAGCCCAAAACCCCGAACGTCCTGGACTCCGTAACTCTAAACCCTAAACCCTAAAAACTAAACCCTACATTAAGCCCATGGCTTGTCCGAGTTTTTGAGAGCATAATGTTAAACCCTGCTTGGGTCTAAATGCTGACGCCACAGACTGCCCCGAACATTGAACATTATCAACTCAAGCTCAAAACAAACCCTAAAGCCTAAACCCCAAACCTTAAACCCTACTCCCGAAAAGTTGGCTAAGGTGCCAACCCAAAGGAACTCACTGCAACTTGGCTGCCCGGTGGTGTGGTGCTGGGGTTCGGGTTTATGGGTTGGGGTTCTTTAGGGTTTTAGGCTTTAGTGTTTAGGGTTTAAGGTTAAGGGTTTGGGGTTTGGGGGGGTTTTCGGGCTCCTTCTAAACGCTTCACGTTGGTGTTGATTTTACGTGCTGGCTTTCCAGCATTGTTGTGGTGGGCTGTATGCCGATACGGCTGAAAGGCTCTCGTAAAGGTTGCACAAGGGTTGGATGTGTGTTGAGGCGCACTCAGGCTTGGGTTTTTGAAAGGCTTCGGTTATGCAAGGGTTTAGAAGGGGCTTTATCGCGCTCGTGTGAGACTGAATCGTGGAGCGTCCCAGGTCTTCAGTTTAAGCATTCGTAGGTGCAGCTGGGCCGGTAAACTTTCACAACCTTGCTGGCTTGGGTGCGAGCTTGACGACTTCCCGCACTATAGGTACCTGTAATTTGAGTGTAAGAAACCTTAGTGCATTGCAAAATATGCAGCTTTACACCAGGTTGCATCAGCGTCAGGGCTTCGGAGTAGAAAGATAAGTAACTGCACGAGTCGGAAGGAACTGATAAGTGCAGTCGCTATGTGGGATTTCGAGGTGTCTTGAGGATAGAGTTCTGCAAAGGCAGTAGCAGTAGTAGTAGTAGTAGTAGTAGTAGTATGGATCAACACGAGGCTGAGAGGCAGAATGCAGCAGAAGTGCTTTCGAAATCTTTCCAACTTCTTGTACTTAGACTTCAAAACAAGCCTTAACCCCCAATCCCTAAACCGTGGCTTGTCACCCCAGCCACCCTTAATGCCAAGATAAACGCATCAGCCCTGGCCCAACCCTAAATCCAAATTCCTCAGCAGGCCCCGTGCCGCACAGATCCCTTTAAAGGAACCTTCACAGATCCCTTTAAAGGAACCTTCATAAATCCCTTGAAAGGAACCTCCATAGATCCCTTTAAAGGAACCTCTATAGATCCCTTTTTTTTTGGAAGTCCGGTAGGTCCCGCTTTGGGTGAGGCCCTATAGACCCCGGAGATCCCACCCCTCTCACAAAAAAAAACAATGGAGGTCCTAAATCTCCAGGCCGGGAACTCAACAGCCTTAATCCTAGGTTTAGGGTTTAGGGGTTTAGGGTTTGGGGTTTAGGTTTTTAGGGATTTAGGGTTTAGGGTTCAGGGTTTGGAGGGAGACCCCTTAAAGACAGGGGACCCTTCTTAACCCTACTTATGGCTCTTGCAAAAGCTCAAGGGTCCCCCTAATCCTAACTCCTACTTAAAGCCACTAAACCAAAAGCTTTAACCCAAACGCCTTAAAGTATGAGCCCTTAGAGCGTTAGGGCTCCAAAGCCTTAAAGTATGAGCCCTTAGAGCCTCAGGGTAAATGCCTGAGGTCCACTGCATTGGCTTCGGAGAAGGTGCTGCGGCAGCCGCAGCGGCTCGATGGGCAGTCGAGGGATATAGGGGTTTCCGAAAATTAGGGTTTGGGAGTTAGGGGTACCCTATTTTGCGGTCCTTTATAATAAGGACCCTACTATTCAGTATCAATATTGAGGGGGTTTCCGAAATAGGGGGCCCTAATATAGTACCCTGAATAGTAGGATCCCTGCTATAAGGACCCCAAAATAAGGTACCCTAATTTTCGGAAGCTCCTATATTGATACTGTATGTAGCCGTAGGCCCCTTAGTAGTTCCTTGTTGGGATTACCCTTATATGAACCACAAAAAGGAACTACTTAGGGGCCTATGGGTAGCGATAACAAGAGCCGCAAGAATAATAAGAACAATAACAGTAGTAAGAGTGTTAATGATAACATGATGTTCATAGCAATCGCGATAACCCAAGCAGGGTTGGTTTAGGGTTTAGGGTGTAGGTTGTGAGGGTGTAGTAATATAGTAGGAGGGACATGGCTGCAATGTATACAGATCCAAAGTAACTAGAAGGGGTTAAGGGGTGGAGATTTAGGAGTTTAGGGGTGTATAGGGTTACACATGTCTTGTAAATTGTTGTATATACGTCTGTGTGTGTGTATATATATATATATGGCTGCATAATCGTACTTCAATGCACTTGAAGACTTGACGACTATTGCCTGAAGAACTTTCGTACAAATCTTGACGATGTATTGCTAGAGTGAGTAGTTCAACATTATAGGGGTACACAGGTCGACTTCACAGATTTCGTCTAGGCATCCGGATTTGAACCGGGCACGTACAGGCCGTTTGTGTTTGCCCTGTGGGTGCAGTGTGGCTCGAGTTAGGGCGCAGTGTTGCAGAAAAGGGCTGAAGGGACCCGTAGTGACGCAATGGCACGCAGCTGCTTGAGGCGGTGTGATACCCTGAAGATGACCCCAACGTGGGTACTTCTAGGGTTGAGCGTTTTCGTTGTAGGCTTGCTCGCGATCGTCACAAGGCGCATGACCAACTCTCCCCATAAGATCGGGTCCTTATTGCTCGTGTGCATGGGCAGCCTCACCACTTGTGCTGCCTTGGCCGAGACTTGTCTTGAGTGTTACCGAGATGAGGGAGCAGAATCAGGAACTTCAGCACCGGAGGCTCGGCGCTTGAGATGGGCAACCTGCAGTTTCCGAGACCTGACGGCAGAGGTGGCCGAATTCAAGGAGGTGGTGCTGCAGGGCCATGATGACAAAAAGCGGTTGGAAGGGAGCACTCTAATCACTCTAATCCTACCACCGACCAAGGTGCGACAGGACACAGGCTGTGTATGTTGCCTAGAAGAGTTCCGACCTACCAGCCGCGTCGTCGTCCTTCAGTGCGGGCACGTCTATCACAAAGAATGTCTTTCACGCTGGTTGCTGTCTTCGTCGGCAGCCGCCACAATGTGCCCGATCTGCCGCATTTGCTTAGAACTGCCGAGCGTCTAGTGAGTCTATCAGGCCGCCAGAATGTGCCCGATCTGCCTCATTTGCTTAGAACTGCCGAGCGTCCAGTGAGTCTAGCCTTTTTCGGCAGCAAAAGCCTGGGCCGGGCCATGCAACTCACACCGAGTTTTGAATGGATCATCAATGGGTTCTTGTGTACACATATGTATGTATGTATGTGTGTGTGTGTGTATATATATATATCCATCTATCCTTCTATCTATCTCTCTCTTTAGAGAGAGACGGAGAGAGACAACAAGAGATCGAGGGAGGGAGGGGGGGAGGGAGGAAGGGAGGGAGGGAGGGAGGGACAAGGGGGTGGGGGTAGAGCTCAGGATTGTGGTGAACACATGTTGTTAGTGCATTTCTGCTTCTCATACTCCATGTTGTGCGCCGTACCACGCAAGCACGGAAACACATCTAGCTTCAGACTCCCCCTGTGGCTGTAGCCTAAGATGCAGCTTCGCGAAAAAATTGTCAAGTCTCATGAAGTCTATATTCTACTACAACATACTATTCCTTGCCGCGATACGCTATACTATACTATAATCTACTATAACATACTATAATATACCGTAATATACCATACGATACTAAAATAGTTTCTATAAGCGACCAGCAGTTGGGTTCGAGCTTTCGGGTTTTGAAGGCTGGCCTGTCCCGGAACTTCGCTTGTTTTCCAGATGCTTCTGCGCCGGTTAGGCGAGTGCTCCACGATTCCTATCGAGAACCTGAGGGTTTTGGGCTTAGGGTGTAGGGTTCTTAAAACCCGAAGCCGTGAACATCCGTAACTCTTTTCGTCTCCAAACCCCTAGATCCCCTCACCGAATAGAGGCAGAGGTGGCATTACGGCATATTGAAACCGAGGTGGGGCCATGCATTTCGTTGATCTTCACAGAATTGTTCCTTTGCAAGGGTTTTAGGTTTGGGGTTGAAGTTAAAGGCTTTCAGTGTTTTAGGTGCGTTTCGGGAGTAAATGTAGAACCTTTGGTATTGATGTTATTCCTTAGGGCTTCTCTGTACAGCCTTTCAAAGTATTTTTTGTATACTCTATCTATCTTCTACAAGCGAGCTCTATTCTGCTTACTCAGGCCTCTCGGAATTACTTAGAGTTCAGAGGCAGGAGTCGTGGCCTTCGAACCTTTCCCTCTTCCCGGAAGGCTCCACGTGTCGCAACATGTACAGGCCGACTGAACGGCTGAAAGGCGACACGATGTACAGCTTATGAGGGCTTCTGGCTGAACTCGGGGTTCTAGAGATTGAAAACTTTGGGGGGTTGGGTATTCGGGCTTTAGGCGCGAGGGTTTAGGGTTTTAGGGGGTTGAGCAGCCCCTGCTCAAAAAAGGGGGTTGAGTATTCTGGTTTTAGGCACGATGGTTTCGCTTTTCGTGCTGATCTTAATCTTCTGTGTCCCTATCTGCTCAGCGAGCGGAGCGGTCTGGCAAATCCCAGCAGCGAGCCCAGGGGCAAAACAAGGTGTCGGATGCGTGGGTCACCTGGAGGGTTGGGGGACTGAGCAAGGCAGGGTTTAGGGTTTGGGGCTTAGGCGGTTATGTAAAGTAATCAGTAGGATGACCCTAGTTCGGACTTATCACCTGCGTACTGAGTCCCCTGAGCCTTGAACCACGGGGGATGTACGGCAGTATGGTTGGTCGTTGGCAAAGGTAGGTATGCCGACATCTGCATCCACGCTTGTCGACTTGATTCGAGATGCATCATACTGAATGCAGCAGCCTTCTTACGGACCCTTAAAGGAACAAGCCCCCCTTTTTCCCAATGTCTCGCACGGCGAAGAAGATTTATTTGGCTTGCGACGCCTATCTGCCCTAAACCCAAAGGCCACGAAGCCAAATCTCCAGCCCTTGTATGGAAGTCGAAGACGATATTGAGAAGAACCACTTGTAGTCTGTGTGATTACTATCACCACCGTGATGATGATGATGATGATGAATAATAATAATAATAATTCTATTATGAATATTAATGATAATAACAATAATGCTGCCATAATTTGTTCTCAGTACTGATATGATTGATTAATATGGCACATGTGCCCAAAATACCCTTTTCCAGCTCTTTGGGCTCCTACATCAGATTTGAAGATTTGAACCCTCGGCCCCACCCTCAAGCCCAGAATTCCTAGGTTCGACATTGTAGACGACAACCATTATCCCTAATTTAAACTGTAGCACCCTATGCATGGTGATAGTATCCCGTGCTCTTATCTGACTAACCAGTGGGTTATTGACATCCTACGCTATGCCCCAAAACCCTATTCCAGTTGTTACAGCCTCTGCATCATGCTCTGCGCACAACATTTCGGGAGCTCCCTCAACCATGCCAGAGCTCGAGGTCGGCGCGCGCCACATGAGGGACAAGGATGATGATGCCGCTCCATTCCAAGAGAGTTGGGGGCCTTCTTGGGGCTCTTCGCTTCTTGTTTAGGGGCTTATAGGGCTTGGAGCCTTTAGGGATCCAGGGCTTGGGGAGCAGAGTCGGTTATCTTACGAATTCATGTATGCATGCTTTGAAGTTTTGCGTGGTCTTTTCAACGTTCACTTTGGGCTTGTTCCGTGGCCTTCCTGGTCAGGGTTCAGGGCTTAGGTAACCCTAAAGTCAAAAAAAGTAATCCTTATCAGGCTGAGTCCAGGTGCAATGTCCTAAACCTCAACCCTAAAATAGGCTTTGATCCTTAGCTATGCGAGAGGGAAAAAATTAGCCCTAAACCCCTAAACCCTAAACCCCTAAGCCCTAAACCCCAAACCCCTAAACCCTAAACCTCAACCCTAACCATAAACCTCCATGGAAACCTCGAACCCCGACCTTTCACCCTGCAGCCTGTCGGTGTCACTTGTGGTTCGTGAGCTTGACGCCCACTGTGGGCCACGCTGGGCCTGGGCTTGATGAGAATCATCGTTGGAAGCCTAAGCCACTCTCGTCTCTTGCTATGTGATATATCCTAAACCCTAAACCCTGGCTGCTGTGTGACGTATTTTGCCGGTATAGTCCTTCGGAACATATGGAAAACCGTAAGGTCTGAGCAAAGCAAGGCTAAAAGCATCCAAGCCCGAAATATTTGATTGAAGATTGAACCCTCAACTCTATAGGGTTTAGGGTTTAGTAGGGTTTCCACGTCTCGGTTCAAAAAAGAAGGGTTTAGGGTGTAGGGTTTGTGAGCGTTCTTGTCTGCTAGTGTCCCGGAGGCTTACCTTGGGCTCCGAACCGGCCCTCATGCAAGAAAGTTTTTCCAAAATTAGTCTAAGCCCCAAACTGCTAAGGCCCCGTTGTTTGACCCTTTCGAAGCAGGCCTTTGCGTACCTCTCGCAGCTTGCAGCGGCGGGCGCATGCTGCATATTGGGGCAGAGTGTCAGGGTGTAGGGAAGTGTGTGAGCATTGGAGGTTTCGCAAGGTTGTGGCTTGTTTGGCATAACGTGCCAAAAAATCCCAAGCCCTATACACCCTTCACCTCTGTGCGATGATGAAAACGTCATTTTGAGCGGACACGCAGCGATTAAGCTGCGGGGTTTTGGTGGTGAAACTTTTGGTTCGGAGCTTCGGGTTTAGAGCTTGAGGTTCGGAGGAGGATCCTTAGAGTTCGTCAATCGGTTGCGGGTATAGGTACAAGTAGGAAATCCGAGCTAGGGATTTTCTGGCTCTACTCATAACCTCTTTAGAAAGATTGCCTGATCCTTCAAGTAGTGCAGAGTGTGTTCTCTGGGTTTGTGGGTACACTTCCTTCTTAGCCTGGTCAAGACTCGACTTTACCCGCACTGGAGCTTCGAGATTCCCGGTTTGCTCCGCAGCTGCTTTCTGCTCGATTCCGGAGCAGATTGAGTACATCTCAGATCAGTTGTTTGTCCAATCATCCTCGACCAGTGCCTGTGCTATGTTTACTCGGAAGGGGAGCGATGTGTATGCTACGAACCAGCTCCAGAACGACGAAGTTGGTTGTGCTAGTGGAAGGCTTGATGCGTGTCGTGATGTTAGGTGCCGGCGGTCTCTGTATTGCTTATCCGAGACCCTACCTAAGCCTGCGCACTAGCTGGCCATCTGTTTCGAGGAGGGCTCCGCAACGCAGGGACCCAGGGAAGGTCAGGTGGCAACTCGCAGCCTGACGGTAGGAATGTAACCCGCCGTCGCCATCGCAGCGTTGAAGAAGCTGCCGTAGTCGTTGTCGTAGTCCTAGTCCTAGTCTAGTCAATCATCGTTGTCGATGTCGGCATCTGCCCCAAGTCCTACTGTTGATGGTGTAATTAAATCTTGCATTACCTTAAAGGGGCTTAACTATGGGAATTATGGTATATTCCTTAATATGGGTAATGTACGTTTTGTATCATCAGCCGTACCATTACCCTAAACTAAACCCTTGAGCAAACAACTCCGAGAGCTGATAGGACCTAAAAGTTCTGGGATGAGGCACCATGCCATTTGCTCTCCGACTTGTGGCCTTTGGTGCCACACTGGCCCTGGCAAAGCGCCCCTGAGCTGCGAATGTTTAAGGTTTAGCCGGTCTGGGGTGCAGGGCTCAGGGTTTTTGGTTTTGGTGGGTGTTTGGGAGCCTGGTGTTTTTTCCGCTTGGTGTTTGGGTGATACTACCATGGGAGTCTCGGGTGGGCTTTCTGGTTGGTGGCCGCAGGCTCGCCCTGCCTGTTTTGGGTCCTTCTTGGCTACAGTTTTACATTTTTTGCTATGATAATTAAGCTTCATAACAGTAGAAATGATTCGTTTTGATAGCCCAACAGGGAATCAGAAAAGTTGAGACGGTCATGGTCGTTAGCCAACCTCGCTTAAATGTCGAGGGATGGTGGTTTCCTTGTTACAATCGCATGCTGTCCGAGAGGAGGCCCCAAACCGAGAAAATGCGACGACGACCTGACCTCAAATATCCAAGTGCCCAAACAGTATGACTTTGGCATTAATGTTGCTTCTGTACAGGTACTTTGGGGCCAAAGTATACATTATTCGTGATGGCTTGTTGAAACAAATGCCCAGACCTCTCATGCCGGCCTTATGCTGCATTTGTTGGAGTGAGGATGACGAGCTCCATGAGGTATGTATGACGACTGGGGCATCGTAGCTTGCGAATTCGCATCAAGGTTCGGAAGATATGCTCCACCACTTGATCGCTTGAAGAGCCGTAAGCACCTGTCCCCAGAAATACAATGAAGATCTGAGGGGTTTAGATGGGCTGAGCTGCGCGGCATGTTGCACCCGCCTGCGACAGTTGAGACGGCAAGCAGCGAGTGAATCCTGGGATATCAAGAGTCCAAATGTAAAGCTTTGACGGAACTGGTTAATTAAATCAGTTCATCTTGAACCATGGTATTACTTGGATAGGCTGTCGAACTGCCTGAAACAGTATAGGGTCAGTCAATGTCAGTCACATAATTACGAAGCGGTGTGCTGTTGGAGAGGTGCATTTTGGCTGATGCGCCGAATTGACTGACGATGGTCTGACAGTCCTGGCAGTGCCTAAACCAAATGCTCTAAGCTTCGTAAACGCATTAGAGTTGCCCAGCCAGATGGATTCCTATGTTGTTTTAAGGAGCTTTAAGGAGCTTTGCCCTTCGATAGTGCCATGCCCGCCACCGGATATAGCTTGGCAGAGCTCTTCACTGGACAGGGTGCGCAGCGTGGCCAATCCAAGTGTCCCTTCCCACAGGAAATCCTCGACATAATGTGGGGCCGGATGACGCCATCCAAGATGACCGCATATTCATCCTTTCTCAAGATGCCGGAAACGACGCGTCTCTTGGCCCCTACATCGCGTTCGCCAACAGCTTTCTGAGGAGGCGCCCCTGTGACATCCAACGACAACTAAAGCCATGGCAAGCCAGCTCACTCTGACACATTAGGTGCTGTGCTGTCTGGATGAAAGGGAAGAGCAACTTTTCACCTCCCTGGTTGACAGATCTATGCAGAAGTCTCTAAGAACTTGGCAGAGTATCTGGAATAAACTTGTTTCCGATCTGTTCGCTTCCGGGTGCAAAGCGTTTCACTTGAGAAGGCAGCCGACAATACTCTCGAGCTCGGGGACGACGCGTAGAAAAGAGTGCGAGTGCTGAAAACCTCATGCGCCCCAAACGCCAAACCCTCAACTCGGTCCGAAATCCGAAGCGCAAATCGATAAGAGTGCCGCAACCCCTAAACCCACACTCAACCCTATTTCCGAAATCCCCGCCACAAAATAGGCAAACACCCCAAACGCTGAACGCTAAAAAGAAAAGTCTAAACGCCTAAACTTCGGCCCTACTCCACATCAGGTCTTGAACGCGCAGGGGCAGAGCTTGAGCTTGACGAGCATTCTACTGATACTGGAAAGACGACCTGCCAGCTGCTTTTCCGAAAACGTATGTAGTGGGGCTTAGGGCTTAGTGCTTCGAGTTGAGAGGTTGGTAACTTTTGTCGCGATTATCATCATTTTCTGGATCGGCCTTGAACTCCTAGTGCATGTGCACGGATCGACTTATTGGCCAAGTGCTCTGTGACGTATAGGCAAGCCCGGAAAGGACTATAACAGTATCAGGTGGTTTAATGATGATGGGTCTTACTTGCACGCGTGTTTCTACTGCTACTGTTGTCGCTGCAGTATCGTAATTTGTTGCTGCTGTGTTAGTGACGCTGCTGTTCGTACTTTCGATAATGATGGTGATGACCGCGGAAAAAACTGCTAATCCGGCTACTGCAACACCTCGTAGTTTGCTGGGTGGTTATTGTTGTCTGACTTGATATTAGGTTCTGTGTCGTCGTCGTCGTCGTGGTCGTCGTGGTCGTCGTCGTCGTAGTAGTAGTAGTAGTAGCAGCAGCAGCAGTAGCAGCAGCAGTAGCAGTAGCAGTAGCAGTAGCAGCGGCAGCAGCATGCCGTGCCTCCCTTCCTTCTGACTGGGGGGCTGGCTTGCGGAGTCCTAAATCCTAAGCCCGGAACCCTTAAAGCCGGAGCCCCGAACTCACCGGTTGCTGCCGAGGTATGTGCCAGAACTGGGAAGGTCCGTGAATGCAGGTTTAGACTGTTTAGATAGACGATGTTCTCCAGTCGATTCAACGTTGGTGGCCGAAGGTCAGGTTTCAAGGGGCGGTGGCTTTCCTGCTGCAGGTTTCAAGCAAGTTCGGCCCGAAGAGGGCATAAACTTTTGGGCTTTTTGACTGCCAGTAGCTGCTAGGTGCTTTGTATATGGACCTTTCGTCAGCGTCACCTTGTTTTGGACTTTCCGCCTCGTCGACTGGGTGGAGCAGTCACGAGCGATTTGCAACGCAACTGCTTGCAAGAGGGCTCTGCAGATATTCGTGCTATGTTTTTAGGAGATTGGTATACCGTCACAGACCAGGTTTACGCTAATGAATGCCCTCTATGACTGCAACATTTTTCAGAATTTCTGTTGACAAGATGCTAAAGACAGCTCTTGGGGGACAACGTTTCCGAACATGGGACACGAGCCCTAAACCCCAAACCGGCCCAAACCTTATTTGTGGCTGCTTGTGTGTGTGCGCCAGGCCCGATACGCACGACGGCATTCTCAAGTCCACGAATTGGCACGAGACTGTGGATCACTATCCCATGACGGACCCGGAGTGTCAACACACCCTCAGTCCTGGTTTTGCTCAGGGTATTGCCACGCCGATCGGCTGTCAGCTAGGTGTATCAATTGTTTGTGGTAATTTTTGGGGGCATTGTGTTGACTTCCTGGCTGGTTGGGGGTGCTGTAGTTTAGACGTCTGAATTCTGAATGGTCAGGAACTGCATTCCCATGTTGTCCTTTTATAGTTTATTCTAGGGTAAGGAATGCTGAGTAGGGACGCCCGCACACCAAAGCCAACAGCCAGAAGGCCGAAGTCACAAGCCGAAGGCATCTCAGGGTTCAGGGATCATTCAAGCAAAGCTATGCCTTTCTTTGGTAACACCTCCCGGCCTGTCGTGATGAGCAGGACTTTATGACCTGCAAGGCCCACCGGGCCACCCGGGCTGGCCTTTTCTGGGTTCTTCGCATGGAGTTTGTGTTTCAATGGCTTTTGCCAACTATCTGCTTGGAAATACTGGTAACTGGGAGCCTCCATCCTGCCCAGTGCGCTGAAGGTCATCTTGGGTTTGGGTTTGCGCATTCCCTTGCGCTTGCGCTTACACCCTAGATCCTAGACTCGCAAGAGTTAGCAGCACCATGTCGTTCAGAATCGTGCAAGCGTGTGCAAGCTGTGCCGGGGAACTATGAACTTCTCTGGGGAGCTCTACGGCTTTGGGGTTAAGGGCGGAGGTTTCCGCTCGGGTTGTCTTAAAGCGTCATGCAGTATCACCGTCTTCCACCCCCCTCGCACCAACACTCTAGAACCTGCAAATCTGAAACTCTTTGCAGACACCCGCAAGAACTTTAGAAATGCCTGTCTTGCCATGAATCCTGGCAGATGAAGTGCGATGCTGACAAGAACTGTGTGGCCTTTGTCCGCCGCGCTGAAGACGACGTAGGCCGACAGATGCAAACAAGCGGGTGCAAGGATCAGGGGCTCTAAATTTCCCTAAGGATCCAAGTAGTCCTTATTTATGGNNCCCAAAGTCCTTAAATAATGATTACTGGGACCCTTAGGGTTATAGATCTAGATGGAGCCCTAAGCCCCAGCTTCTGATCTCTAAGCCGTCACCTTTTTCGGAGCTTCAGAGGAGCTTTTTTTTACTTGTGGGGCATCTCTGCATTCCTACTTGAAGCCTTACCCCCCGGAACCCCTTGCGACCCCACGATCGAACTTGAACCCTAAACTTCGTACTCTAGAAGCCTAGCAAATTACCAATGGTTCCTTGCTTCAGTTCTACTTTAAAGGAGCCCAAAGTGGGTTTGGGTCGTGCACACTTCGGCATGGGCGGTAGGGTGATGCAGGGCATAGCAGGGCAGGAGGGTAGGTAAGGAGTCACGCCCCTCTCTTTTGCTTCTGCCTGGCATGGGTTACCGCTGTAGGTACGCTTGAGAGTAGGACATGCGCATGGATGCCAAAGAGATGCCAACTTAGAGCAAATCTCCGCAGGGCCTATGTCTTCAGTCGGGGAGAAGTCCCATAAACCCCGGAACCCCAAACCATACATCCCTACGCCGCAGCCTTGCTGCATGGCATTTTGCC